>QANZ01027735.1:79171-94113 GCA_003254925.1 Chamaecrista fasciculata | reverse complement strand
TAAAACTTTAAATTTGAGACAAAATTGTCAGTAAATAAACATTATTGGTGACAAAATTGAAAGTAAATTCATGAATTTCGTCATATCTCTATCGTTTCAAGTCTGAATACAATGGAATTGGAGCTACAAGTTACTCTTGACGAGTTCTTTTTTTCTTTAGTTGGGACCGTTGACAAACAAGTTCAAATAGCTAGTACTCTGAAAGTTAATATTAATGTTTTTACCAAATTTACTTTCGAAGTACTATTTAACCTCATTTGTCAACGGCCCCAATTGGGTAGAGAAAAAACTCGTCAAGAGTAATTTATAATTTCGATTTCGTTGTATTTGGACTTGCAAACGACCCATTTATAAGTTCGATTTGACCTTGTTTGATGATGACTCCAACTGAGTAAAGAAAGAACTCATCAAATTTAACATGTAACTCTAATTTAATCACATTCAAAGTTGAAACGAGAAATATATGATCATATTTAATAGTCAGAGACCAATAAAAAAAATTTAAAANCAGAGACTAATAAAAAAAAATTTAAAAGAAACATTAAGAACTAAAATGTCACTTAGAGTAAATATTTAAATTTTTACTAAAATGTAAAGTAGATTGAATAACTTTGATTGTTCTGATAAAAAAAAAAAAACTTTGATTGTCTCTTTCCATGTTCATTACTTATATGTGTGCAGAAATTCTCAATTAATTTTTACTTAGAGTTGGGTTTTAATTTCATTACTTTTTTTTTCTTTTACGGAGGCTTTCAAGAAATCATTGCATAAAAAACAACACAAAATCTCGTGTGCATCTTTATTTTATTTGTTTTCCCATTTTGACTGGAGCATAAACAAATATGCAATTTTTGTAACATATCAAAATCTAGTAACTGTGCATTAGGTGTTATCCTGATTATTTCAACAGCAGCTTTAAAGTGAAAAAATAAAAAAACACATGGGACCCTCAATTTTCAAAGAGTCTCCCTCCACCACTCTGCAATTTCAGACTTACCAATTCAAAACATCAAATATTAATTCAATACCTATCAAATCAAATCAAGTATATAATAATAAGGGTAAGAAAACAAAACAAAAAAGAAACACTTCATGTGACTCTCTGAATTGTAGTAATTAAATGAAAAGGCTAGCTCTACCAAATAAATGAATAATTCTCTTCAGATGAGAACAAATATTTGATCTTGTGAGCTTCTTAATTCACCACCCATTTGCCTTTTAGGTTACTATGACGATGTGTTAGAATGATAAACTATGGGAAAAAATTGTAAAGGTAGTTATTTTTATTTTGAGATTTTTCTTAATTATAATTAGATGAACGATTTTGGTCGAATTTTGATTAATGGAAACAGAAACAGAAAGATTGAACAGACAATAATAAATTAATAATCATAAAGAAAAAGAATGGTAAATTATGGACTATGAAGAAGTCAAGTGATAGGAGGTTTGATATCACTTAAGTAAGATATGGAGTTTCAAACGTTATTGTGAATGCAGTCATTTCAATTTAAAAAACTCTTCTACTATAGTTAGGTATGTGATACGAGTTAAGTCTAGATTAATTGTGATAAAATTTTAAAGAGCAAACGAAGAACAAAAAAATAAGACAAAAGTATTATTGGTACCCTAAAGTATGAAGTCAATTTCAATTGTATCCTTAAAGTTTTTTTGAGACAACTACAGTGTACTCTTAATTTTTTTTGTGTCAATTATACTCTAATTTTAGGGTACAATTGATTCAAATATGAAACATTGGTAGTATAATTGATTTAAAAAAAAATTGGAGGTTCAATTGAAACTAACCTCATAGAATACCCAAAGTGCTTTTGCAAAATAAATAAATAAATAAATAAATAAAAATGGTAAGAACTATGGTAATTTCAACATGAAAAACAATGCCAATTAGAGAAAGACCAAATTAAGAAGATTTCAGTTTGACCCATTTGTGGAAGGGTCCATTCAAAATGGACATTCCATGAAACCTCATAGTTAAAGTTGGAAACTTTGATTGAATTCATGGCCATCTAAAAGAGGAACTGAGTTGCAGAAACGCAAGAAACAGAGGCCATATAGCATAGATATGCACATTCACTGTCCAAACACATACACCATTTTCTTTCATTTTGTTCTTTTTGGATAATGTATTTGTCCTCACCTCATTGCCTTTGGAATCTGAGTCAATTGATAGTGATTCTGAGTAGACATACTTAATCACATTGCTTTCATAATTCACTACTAACTCAGGATCATCATTTTTAGGTTTTTTTTTTTTCATTGGTGCCTTTGAGACTATAAATCTATAATGAATGAGTATTACCATATTTAAAAAAAATAAAAAATAAAATTGTAGTTACTATTATATATCCTCCATGGGACATAATGACTGATCTTTCACTAATTTCCATGGTACAATTGGTCCAAAATTTTTAAATTATCTATATCTAAGAGTACATAAAAATCGAATTAGAGTTTTTATAACTTTAAAAAACCTTATTTTCCATTGTTTCGATGAGGTTTGGTGATTAAAAATTTAAATATATCATTAATAATTGAGCCTTTACCTTTGAACATAGTGAACAATCCTTTGCTGACTTGTAATGCCTCTAATGAGTGGTATAGCAAGCTCGAAATCTTGATGCTCTCCAGAACTTTGACAACTACTTGTAAAAATCCATATTTTCAATCACATTGGTGAGGGTTGGTGATTTAGTACTACATGTCATGATTTATTGAGAACCTTGACTAAAATACATAATTAGTAACTACATGACATGTAAACAAAACAGCCATTTTCAGCAGTGCCCACAACAATCTTTTTCTTTATTTATTTTTTTCTTGTGTGTGAGATTGGTGAGAGCGAGAGATGAACTAACCCATATGAAAACCTTGACTGGTATTGCCTAATGCTTCCCTTCCCATCAACCTCACACGTGCAAGGCATATCTAGCAGTGAAGATAGGGTTGGCAATTTGGATGGATCCTAGGTATTTGTTCGAATCTAATCGTAAAAAATATTCGGTATTTGACAGATACTTAATATCGAATAAGATATAGGTAATAAAAAATAAAAAATAATTGGATATCGGGTTGATACAAATATTATTCCAACTATTCCATACACGTTCGAAATGATTGGATAGTTAGTATATCTAGTATTCAATACCTTATGATATAAATATTTTATTATATTATATATTTTTTTTTATTATTTTTTAATTAATTTATTTTAGTTATCAGATATTGGATAAATTAGATTATTGAAATAGGATATCCTATCATATATCTATGATTTTTCAGATATTTTGGGCACACCTTAGATACCTGATATCGGATACAATACATATACGAATAATAATTTTTCGGATATAAATTGAATACGGGTATTGGATAGAATAAACAGATACGGGTACGAATATAAATAATAATAAAATGATCGTCCCTAATTGAATAGGGTATAATTGTAATTTTCTCAAGTGGATTGTCCATGAGAAGTGTCCCCACCATCTGATAATCTAAGAGGATCCAAACCCTAATTGCAGAAGGGTGCATGGTACAGTTTCAGGCAGCATCATCCACTTTTTTTTAATTCCCAAAAAGTCCAAGTGGGTGAACCATGAAAATTGTACTTACTTGAATAATTAACTATATCTTCAATCCTTAATTCAAGTTCCAATATATTCCAAAATCACCTCCCATCCCTCTCTACACTATGATCTTGTTTGCTTCAATTCAAAGTTCAAACTTCAAACTTCACTCACTACACACCATTTTCAACCATCTGTTTTGCTTTTTTAGTAATCCCTCAACAGGACAACCATGTTAATTAGTGCACCATCTTGGGGCAAAAAACAATTCAAAGTTTCGTGTCCCCTTTTTAAGCTGAATTTATGAATTAATTAATGAAATGACAGCAGAAATAGAATAAACAAATTGCAATTTTCCAAATCCGGTTTCTGACTATAATTCGAATATGATAATTCTCAAAAGATAAAACTTTTCAAATTAATTTCTTAAATATATATAAATTATAATTATAAACAAGTTATCGAAATTTCAAATTAGTCCTAAATGTATGGAGTAAATTTTAAATTGGCCATAAATGTTTCATTTGTTTCAAATTGGTCTTACATGTTCTCATGATTTTTCAAATTGGTCCCAAACTCATTTCCAAAATATAATTTAAACTCATTTGTTAATGGTTTCAACTGAATAGAGAAAGAATATTTCAAGAATTAACATAGAGTTTTAAACTCATTGTATTCGAACTTGAAGTTTGATTATGAAACGAACGATCCACTTTTAGGATTCAATTTGACCTTGTTTTTTTAGCTCCAACTAGATAGATAAAGTACTTGTTAAAAGCACTCACATTAGTCTAAATTCGTCATATTTGAACTTAAAACGAAAACGATATGATTAGTTTGAGACCAATTTAAAAAGTTATGAAAACATATAATAACTATCTAAAACAATTAATAGGAATTTGAAATTTACCCTACACATTTAAGATCCATTTGAGATTTTGACCTAAGCAATTTGAAATTTAGTTTATTTTTAAAATTGCAACATATTTGCAAGATGAAACTAATTGTCATTATATTTTTTTATTCTTATTTTTCAAAGATTAAATTGACAAATTTATCCTGTTTCATTGATTAAATCATTAATATACATTTAAGAAAAGTCTTAAATTGGTAAGAATATTTCTTGAGGGATTAAAACAGGGGAAGACAGAGGAAGAGTAGGGAAGTTTTTAGAGTTTGTGAAATTGGGGAATGGTTGAAAAGCAGAGAAAGAAAAGGCTGCTAGAGAATCCTAGACCCAAACAAGGTAAAGCTTAGGAAGTGAAGATCCTAATAGATTCTTCATTTTTCTTATTATTAATTAATTATTAATATTATTATTATCATTATCATTAATATTATTCTCTTTTCCCCTACTAACACCCATCTTCATCACATAATAATCCGTACCATTTCCTACCCACTTTTATTTTTCTTCATGGACCTATCTTCCTTTCTTTCTCCCTATAATCCTATGCCTATTACTCTCTGAGGTTAGCTAAGCTAGCAAGCTAGCTTCATAGCTTCCTCTTTCCCACACTAAAGCAAAGAACAAAGGAAAAAAAAAAGGGTTATTACAAAACTCTCAAAAAGTGGGTGTGATTTTGATCTGAGAGAAATGCAAGCATGTATGGTAAAGTGTTAGCTATTTATTTGTATTTGCTTGATGATGATATCATCTGCATGGAACGTACAAGCAAGCTCTTGATTTTGTAAACCCTATTATTGGTTCTTTAGTGAGAGAAAGGGAGAGAAAGATAGAGAGAGAAAGTGCGTGTGTGTGTGTGTGAGTCAGCCATATAATATATATATATCTTCAGTTCTTGAAGGATTATATCTTTGTTGTTCATGGAGAAGAAGAGAAAGATCAATACTAGTAGCCTCATACTACTACTACTCATAACCCCCAAAAAAACCCATCTTTTTTTCAGTGTCTTCTTCATCTTCTTATTCAGCACTACATGTCTAGGTATGTACTATGTTTTATACATATATTTATATACACACACAGAATCATTTTGATTTTCCATTATTTTCACCAGTCTCTGAACAAGAATCTCACTGCATCTTCTCTGTAATTTCCTTCTGTAATGCAGACACTACTAGAAGGTGTAGCCCCGTGTTTGCTAAAGCTGATGATGATAGAGGTTTTCAGGTATAGATTAATGTTCTTAATATTCCTTAATTATATTCCTTTCTTTTTTTTCTTTCTTACTTATCTTAAACTTGCGCTTGACTATATACATAAATATATATATGCCTTACTCTATATATATTTTCTAGTTCTATATCTAGGAATTTAGCTGTCCAAGCATATTTCTCTTCTTTTTGTACCCTCATGATTCTTCTATCTATATCTAACCCTGGTTGATAAGGTGAAAGTGTTAAATTGATATAAAGATATTAATTTAGTGATTTTTTTTTCTAAAAAAAGAAGTTCAGTTTTGGTAAAGAATAATCATGAGAATATATAGTTGTGTGTGGTTGGGTGCTAGTAGTAAAACACTGTAATTATAGGCCATATTTTTTTTAGGGACAGTCTTAATAGGAATGAACTCTTACATCTATATAGTAAAAATCTCAAGAACTTTTAAACCATGTGAATATATAATAGTTATATTGACTAATTAGAAAAACTAAATTAATCTTAAACTCGAAAAATATAAATATATAAAAAAATTATAATTTAAAAAAAATTGAGACGACAATTCACAAACCTTTTAAGAGCAAACAGAAGAGATACGGGTGAAATGTGCCAAAATAGGTGCAGAGTGTGGCAGAAGGTACAGATGCAACGTGAGCCGTCGGATTATGTGTGGTGGAACCCACGGTGATTAGGTGTCACACGTGGGCAATGGTCCCATCTGGTTCCCTTATAGGCTCCACACACGGCGCACGTTAGAATGGGGCACATAATTTATAATAATCTGTCGTCTTCTTCGCTGGCCTCGGTAACTTGCGCGCACTGTGCACACATCAGCGTTATCACCGGACACCAAACTTCTACTTCTAACGCTGTAGCTACAAGCATTCCCATGAATCATGCTCTCTCGGCGTACGTTAGTGGATATCACTATGGATCTTAGATCTGCCAACAATGTCACCTATTGGAGATGACCTTTTTCATTCTCATCAAATGAGAGAAAATATAATTTTATAAAATAATAAATAGAGTAAACTAATAATTTACTTCATAAAAGATCATTAAGTTGACAATTCAATTCATGAAATATCGAAACGGTATACTAATTGTCTTTTTTATGAACTAAATGTATATCATTTTGATCTTTCAGGGATTAAAATAGACCGAATTGTTAGCTTAGTGATCTTTCAGGGACTAAATTGTTAGTTTACTCTAATAAATATGTACAACTCATATCTTTTTTTATTTTTGTCTGTCTTTAAATCTAAAAAAATACATAAGATGAAATTATAAATGATCTAATCCTCACTTAATTACTGTGATTTTTTTTGGAACAAAATTCACTGGGATATATATATTTAAGATTTGTTACATATTTAAATAATATTAATTTATATTTTATTTACTAATAAGCAGTTGATTGAAAAGATAGTGATAATTACTTTAATTCTCTTGTTGGGGAGTTTTAGTAGGGATATTTTTTGTGATAAAGTTTTATTATAAACATAAAACTTTTTCCTCAAATAAGCAGTTGATTGAAAAAATTTTGTACTCGTAGTCATAAAAAAACTATTTTATTTTTTTAAAAAAATTAAATTAGTTTTGAAGTCATTGAGTTTTATTACATTTTAAAATATGAATGTTTTGAGTGATTGGAATTTTTTTTTTTTTTGTAAATGGAAAACTAATAATTGATTGTATTTGTATATATATATTTACTAATTTTTGAAGCAGAAATCTGAAGAGGGAATTGGAGAAAGCACAATGCATGGAGGAGGAACAAGAGTAGTTTCATGGATCTGGGCAAGGAGGAATCTGGGTGGGCCAGGGTCGTCGCCGCCACGGTGCAAATCAAAATGCGACCGTTGTACACCGTGCAGGCCGGTCCACGTGCCGGTGCCGCCGGGCACACCGGTGACGGCAGAGTATTACCCAGAAGCATGGAGGTGCAAGTGTGGCAATAAGTTGTACATGCCATGATATTACTATTATACTCTATAAATTAATCATCTATTTTCTCCTAGTCAAATATATAATAATACATATAGTTCTTCATTTGGTGACTAAATGAGAAGGAACTGTTTAATCACTTTCTTTATGTAGTTGAACAAGTGCATTTGAACTTTGAAATCTGATATATCAAAACGGAGTACAGGGATGACGTTAATTAATCTCATTTTATGTAAAAAAAAAACATATATATATATATGATTATATGTATATTGTTGACACACATTTCACACCCATATATATATATAATGAGAAAATTATTATTTGATCTCTAAATTTATATATGAATAAACTAATTAGATTTTGGATAATCAGAATATACAATTCAGTCCTTGATATATTTCAATTGTCAATTATTTAGTCCTTAGTGACGATTTAATCCCTGAATTTGAACTGATTATATACTTTAGTGTTCTTGAATTATAATAAATCAATTGAATTTGTATTAATTGTATATTTTGATTTTCAAGGACCAGATCGGTGACAACTACAATACTTTAGGGATTGAGTAGTAAAGTTTGATTATTTAGGGATTAATTAGTTAACTTCGTACAAATGAGTAAGTTTTCTCTATTAATAATGCATATATATAGTGGTTGGAAATTTTTGAGTTTTGTCCCTTGGTATTTGGACTTAGTGGAGATGGACGAATCATGCATGCATATATCTATATTTTGAGACTGTTGAAAGCCTTCAAATGGTAGCAATAGCATCATCTGTGAAAAAACTGAAAAATGAAGACTAGACAGAGTTGATTATGTTCATTGAAGTTGTGGATAAGATAGGACCATTTTCTTCATATGTCACATATATACTACTCTCTTCATATTTTGGTTTCACACAGTGATAGTCTGAGACTCTTGTCCCCCTCTGTCTTTAGAGTTTTACCTCTTTCACCTACGTAAACCTTTGTCTGTTGAGTATGTGTTCATTCAATTTCAGCATTCATGTTTATGACCAACAATTTATAAGTATGGTCATAGTCATGCATCATATAAGGTAATTATAATAAAATCGAAATATTACATTTATTTACTCTTTATATCATTCTTTGTTTTTGGGTCGAGGCATTAGAATTTAGACTTTATAGAGTCCAGTGTATGTTGATTATTCAGCACATTTTACAGTAATTTAAATGGGCCCAACTTGGCATTTCCCAATTATGTGAGCTAGCCCAAATCAAAATACTCCAAATTTAGGTGTCCAAAAACAAAATCCTTGTACCCATTCTCTAATCAATGTATAGCCCACTCAAGGGTCGTGAACTTTGTCATTTAATTGTTGAAAGAGACAGTGGTTTTCCAAATCACTTCATGTGGGAGCAAGTGTTTTCGACTCTTTGCTATTGTCATTTACTATTATCAAAATATATCAATTTTTGCAGGCCCATCCACCTGTTAAATAGATCTAAATAAATTCGTTTAAAAATAGACTTTTATATATATTTATAAGAGCAAACCCTCTTTTTGGTCCCTCAATTGTTACTGAGTCGAGGAATCGGTCCCTCAATTGTGGGAAACTACAACTCAGTCCCTCAATTGTACAATCCCGTTTACGTTTTGGTCCCTCACGTCTGGTCCGTTAGTGATAGAAGTGTTAAGTGATGACGTGTCACCGTTATCTGCTTAGGTGGCCGTTAAATACTTAGTTGAGAGACCAAATCCTCGACTCAGAACAATTGAGGGACCAAAAAGGGGGTTTGCTCAAATTAGTATCCAACTCATTTCCACTTGACACCTCATTAAAACTACTCTCTTGCAATTTGGTCCCAAAACCCCTAAATCCCCTAAAACTTTTTTTTAATTCTCTTAAGCCCCAAACTCTTTGTAATACTTTAAAGAGAGCATAATGTATCAAGTTTGAGTTATTTGTTGGTATATATTTTTCTTTGTAACGAATAATATATGTCATTCATTAAGGTTAACAAGTATACATATAATGTATATCGCACGTCGTGTATCGTCTCAGATCAATTATTAGTTTCCAAAGATATATATAGATGCCAATATTTGTTGCATGATTATACTGGCTTATCAAGAAGTGAAACGGTGTGTTGCAACTTGCAAGCATATAGAGAGTACTAAGAGAATGGATTCATTTCCCTTGCATTGCATATAGCTAGCTAGCAGCGTTGACAAGTACAGAAATGAAAGCAGAAGAGTGAGGAATGATGATGGTACGTAAGATTAATGGAAAATATATGAAGTGACTAATTAGATTGAACGGGATGGGAGGAAGAAGAAGAAGGAAAAGGGTAATGAGCAGAGCCAAAAGCTTTGATATGGTCTTTAAGAGACCTCTTATGTTTGAAGTCAGAACCACAAACACAAAGCCAACGCTTGCCACAATTCTTCTCATGGGTTCGCCAATCTCCCTTAAAGAGAGCATAATGTATCAAGTTTAAGCCCCAAACTTTTAATACATTTAAAAGTTTGGGGCTTAAGAGGATTAAAAAAAGTTTTAGGGGATTTAGGGGTTTTGGGACCAAATTGCAAGAGAGTAGTTTGAATAAGGTGTCAAGTGGAAATGAGTTGGATATTAATTTGAGCATACCCCCTTTTTGGTCCCTCAATTGTTATTGAGTCGAGGATTTGGTCCCTGAACTAAGCATTTAACGGCCACCTAAGCAGATAACGGTGACACGTCATCACTTAACACCTCTATCACTAACGGACCAGACGTGAGGGACCAAAACGTAAACGGAATTGTACAATTGAGGGACTGAGTTGTAGTTTCTCACAATTGAGGGACCGATTCCTCGACTCAGTAACAATTGAGGGACCAAAAAGGGAGTTTACTCTATTTATAAACCTAAACAAGCTGGCTCATTTTAGCCTCATCTATTGGAGCCTCAATGATCTAACTATTTGTTTAATTTAAATTCGTAAAATGATAACTGAGCTTGTAATTCTTGGTGGTTTGAAAAAACCAAGGAAGGAGCATACAACTCATGTAAGTTACATGATGTGTAAATAGATGTTGAACTGAGTCAATCCAACTAGATTAAGTTAGCTATAAAAATTATCAATAAGGTGATGAATCAAGAAATGCTCAATTTGATGCACTAGATTAAACAAGTCAATCTAGAAGATTCAATTCTTTTCTTTTCCTATTATTATATGCATATTGATAAACTAGAAAATGGTCAGACTTACTTAGTTCAACAAGTGTGGGCTGCAAGAGCAAGTTCGAGTGTCCAAGTACCTACAAGAACTTCACAGGGGGGCCCTGCGAAGAATACTCCGACGCTCAAGTTAGAATATGAGAGATGTGAGAGCAAGAGAATTCTGAAAGTGAGAAGTAGCTAACCTTTGTCTGCTGCGTTGAGATCTATTTATAGAGCAGGGTGAGAGTGGTGGCCAGCGCGTGGGGCGCACCACGTAGTCGAGCACGATATCCACCAGCGAGAGTGGTGGAGACCGAGATTTGCGGAGCAAAGCAATCGTGGGTCATTGCGTATCGCGTTCTAGGGCGGGCGCCAGCAAACTAGAGAACGTGGGTATGACCAAGTCCGTGGCCCACGATCTCCAACAAGAATGGACACCGAGAATTTCAGAGCAAGGCAATCGTGGGTGATTGCGTCAAGCTGGGGGCGAGCGCCGTAATCATGGATGGATCACGGTCGCCCCTAAATGTGCGGAGAGGCATTCGACTGGTTCGAGTGCGCCTTGAAGGGTTTTGAGGGGAGAAGAGGCTTGGAGCGAGGGCCTATTAGGCGTACGCCCAAATAGTGATGTATCACATATTATATGATATTTGGCTCCAATTAATCTAAATGCAACTTGTGTCACACATTTGATTATAATAGAAGAGTTTTTCAATAATAATAGTGAGAGATGTTTCAGCCAGTTTGGACCAACCAGCCAAAACGTAACTAACCCAAATCACTAGTTTAAATTGGTTTGAGTTAGAAAACTTAATTATGTTATGATTTGGGTTGGATGACAAGTTTCAAAATTTTGAGTTCGTTCAATCTAATTCAACCCGTAGATTCGAGAAAAAAAAAGTAAGTTTTATTTTTATTTAGTTAAAATTATAAATTGATTTCTCAAATAATATTATTTTTTAAATTTGTCTATTCGTCGATTTTTATTTTTAATTTAGTCCCTTAAAAACAAATTGTGAAGGACTAAATTGAGGGGAAAAAATTAAGAGGGACCAAATTGAAAAAATAAATAAACGAGATAAAAAAATATCATTGTTTAATTTGAGTCAATTCAATTATTTTCCTCAACTCAAATTAATCCAACTCAATCCACTAAATAAAATAGGGAGCATAAACTAATCTGCTTTAAATCCAACCTAACCCAACTCTCGATGTAATAACTGTTTTCCCTTATTCAGTTATTTCAAATCATTCTGCTAGCTCTTGCCACCATTACTCTTCCCTCATTCATCTGCATTTGCAGGTCAAAGCTCGAAAGGATTTAGTAGTTTAGGATTTAACATACTGCTAGGAGGAGAAAAGATTCCTTTGATTTAGTCTTTTTTTTTTTTTTGTAAATTACACTTTGGTACCCTGTGGTTTGACCCTATTTTACTTTGGTACCCTGTGGTTTGAAACTTGACACTTTGGTACCCTGTGGTATTCTCCATTAACACTTTGGTACCCTTTGGAGCTATTTTGTAATTTTAACCATAACAAATTTTGCAAAAATTACATATTGACCCCAAAAAATTTTCAAAAAATTACAAATAGGTCCCTGGATACATATTATATAGGGACTAAAATGAAAAATTTAAAATTTTTTTGGGGTCAATATGTAATTTTTGTAAAATTTATTATGGTTAAAATTACAAAATAGCTCCAAAGGGTACCAAAGTGTTAATGGAGAATACCACAGGGTACCAAAGTGTCAAGTTTCAAACCACAGGGTACCAAAGTGTAATTTACCCTTTTTTTTTATAGGGTTCATGTTTTTGTAATCCCTTTTTTTTGGCTGATGCTTCTGGGACCTTATATCCTAGAAGACTTGAAATTGGTTAATGTAATCTTGTACTGTGTTTTATTAGTGATATGCATATCCCTTTTTTATGGAAAAAAATAAATAAATAATTGTGTTCCAAGGTCTAAAATTGCTTATCATTTGGACCTACTCAATATTGCTAAATTGGATTGTTTCAAACTCTATTATTGAGTATTAATTAATGCAAATATGCAATAATGCACTTGGTGGTTTGGACACGTACATATTAGAAAGGGGTTGAAATCAAATTATAAACATGGAAGCTGAATTAGGTTGGGACGGATGCAACAATTTTTTAGCGTTTTTATTAATGTCACGGAGTGACAACACAAGTACGCCGTTTGTAGGTGTACGTGTCGTCGTTTCCCAAGTAAAACGGTAAAAATACACGAGAAACGACATACATATTATTACTACAGAACACAGATCATACAGCCCGTGAATGAACGAGTGAAATTATCTATCTCGCTTCGCTCTTCGCTGGGCCACAAAACACATGTCGTTTTCGAATCTTGTGAATACACGATAACAGTACACTTGTACTTAAGTAATTTGTTTGGCCAAAAAAAAAAGTACTTAAGTAAATTGTAATTCGTGCCGCGTCATCCATTATTGTGTCGTCGATACAAGCAACGTGAACGACAGTCCGTTTATATATAGATTCGCAGAATCAACCTCTTCCGTTTCCAATATGCATGCATTTATTAGATAGATTTTGTTCTGATTTAAAATAATGAATGAATTAATGTAACAAAAGTTGGAGCCCTCCATCTGCATTATATTTGTATTTAGGCTTAAGTGCACTTTTGGTCCCATAACTATGACAAAGGTTTCATTTTGGTCCCATAACTTTTTTTGTTGCAATTTTGGTCCCATAACTATGACAAAGGTTTCATTTTGGTCCCATAACTTCTCAAAAGGTTCCACCGTTAGTCCCTTGGTGAATTCCATCCATATTTAGCCGTTAAGTATGACGTGGCATAGTAACTAGGATCATGATGTGGCAAAATAAGATGAAGTGGACTGAAATAGGATCTATATGCAACATATTAAAACTTATCTATACCCAACCACAAAATATACAAAGAGTGGTACTGACAGGGACCAATTTGGTGGGGAAGAAGAGACTTCAAACAGAAGGCGCCGACGAAGTCGATGAGATCCTCAGCTAGAGTCGAACGACCAAAGCGGCGGCGACGGCGAATCGGGAAGCGGAACGAGGAAGAGGAAGTCCCGTTGGGCTGACGAGGAAGAGGAAGTACCACTCTTTGTATATATTGTGGTTGGGTATAGATAAGTTTTAATATGTTGCATATAGATCCTATTTCAGTCCATTTCATCTTATTTTGCCACATCATGATCCTAGTCACTATGTCACGTCATACTTAACGACTAAATATGGATGGAATTCACCAAGGGACTAACGGTGGAACCTTTTGAGAAGTTCTGGGACTAAAATTGCAACAAAAAAAGTTATGAGACCAAAATGAAACCTTTGTCATAGTTATGGGACCAAAATTGCAACAAAAAAAGTTATGGGACCAAAATGAAACCTTTGTCATAGTTATGGGACCAAAATTGCAACAAAAAAAGTTATGGGATCAAAATGAAACCTTTGTCATAATTTTAGGACCAAAAGTGCACTTAAGCATTGTATTTATTAACTAAAATTGACGTATCTTGAAGAGAACAATAAATTGGACTTTTGAGGTATATATAGCATTAACAGGTAGAAATTAAATTGAAGATAGATGACAACATGTGGACATAAAATATAACGAATCACCTTACTATCTTCGCCATACACTCAATAATCAAAGTGGGTCCTTCTCATTATTTATCAACTTTTGAATTATATATAATGGCCAAATATATATATATATATAGACTTGTTCATGAAGATTCACCTGCTTTCGTGAGATTAAGGGTCTGTTTGGGAACTTGTAAGTTCAATCCAATTTCAATCCAATCTCAACCTATGAGATGAGATGAGATGATGTTGAAATTAGGATGAGATGAAGTGTTTGGATGGTTTGAGAGAAAATGATGTATAATAGGGTGTGAAATTATATAAAAGGGTATGTAATGATTGTGGTTGGTTGAAATATGATTATGGATTTTTTTAATTTGTATAGGGGTAGAAATGGTATGAAATAATGATGTTGAGATTGAGATTGAGATGAGATGATAGGTGTTTGGGTGGGGTTTGACTGGAGTTTGACTGGGATGATATTTGGATGAGATGCTCTTGGAAAGCGT
>QANZ01027735.1:14852-68019 GCA_003254925.1 Chamaecrista fasciculata | reverse complement strand
TTTGATGAGGTGGATGATGCGAACAATTATTTGTTAGACCAAATTGCTGGTGATGAAAAGATCTACTTGAGCTCTAATAACATATGCGAGAAAGGCCACTCATCATCCGATGCATCTGAAACATACACTACTGAATTCCTCAATACTATTACAGCTTATGGTATGCCCTCCCATGAGATTAGGTTGAAAGTTGGATCTCCTATTATGTTAATCCGAAATATTGGTTTATGTAATGGAACAAAGTTGATTGTTTGGCGCCTGAGTGACCATGTTATTGAAAGTATTTTAATGGCTGGCAAGTGTGCTGGTGAGAAGGTTTTAATTCCTCGCATGAGTATTATACCTTCTGACATGAAGCTGCCTTTCAGATTTCAACGCAGACAGTTTCCAATTACTGTATCATTTTCTATGACAATCAACAAGAGTCAAGGTCAATCTCTTTCGACAGTTGGTATATTCCTTCGTCGCGATTTATTTACTCATGGTCAGTTGTATGTTGCAATTTCTAGAGTTCGATCACGTTTTGGTTTGAAGATTTTAGTTTCTCATAAAGATGATGGACAATCTTATGCTACATATATTTGTGTTTACAAGAGGTATTTCAAGGTTTGAGATGACTGTGCCAATAATAGTTATGTATTGTTTTATAGTCTTAGTTATTAAACTGTATGAACACTACCTTAGTGTTGATTTTATGTATTTAGCTTTTCACTGTTGTTATTTATTTCTATATTTAGTTAGACTTTTATGTGTCGGATCAAACTATTGTTTTGTGGGTATTTATTGCATATATATTTTTTATGCATTATATTATAATTTTTCTTATTCATGTTGTCTAATTACTAATATATACTCATTCATGTATATATTAAGGTTATTTAAATAAGTATCAATGTGCATGATTTACTTGAGACAATTACATTCCGCGCATCGCGCGGGATTCACACTAGTATATATATATATGTAGGTTATGAAAACATATAATGCTAGCAATGGCAATAATGGTGAGAGTGAGATCAAACACACAAATTAATTCCTAAATCATATCCCATGAGATCAAACATACCATTTCACACTTTTTTTTTTTGGTAGATTACCATTTCACACTTTTATAACCCACTCTAAAAGATGTAATTGAAAAATATCCTACTATTTTTCATAAATGTGAAAGGGAAATTTTACTCTTTTTGAATCTTGAACTTCCAGCTTTTGAACCTAATAATTTTGTTCCAAAATTCATGTAAAAAATTTGTACAATTTTTGAAAGTTTAGATTTTTTTCTAAATTTCACAGATGTTTCTTTTATTAGAAACAATCATATTCAATGTATTATAAGATATTAAATATGAATATATTTTTTTAATAAAAATAAAATTTAAATTTATTATATTGTGAAAAATTAATTTTTTTTTATAAATAAAAAATATTCACCATCGAAAACAGTGACTAACCCCTCCGCCGCGGATCCTCCACTTTAGAGTAAATGGCTAGTCCAGGTGGATTGGAGTCAACTTCATTGCTAAAACTTTCTAAAACACGCTCTTATAAATTTTATTTGATTTGATAAGAACATAAAAAATATACTGCATGTGAAACAACATTTTATCATGTGTTCTTGAAGGTTTAAATTAATTTTCACCGTCATCGAAAACTCTTTGATCGATGAATAATATATGTTTTTAATTACTTATTTAAAACACTACTAAATTATAAATTACATTCATAATCTACCCACGTGATTTTTTCTACGACTAAAAATTTATTTTGGTCTCTTATGGATTATCTTTTCCTCAATTTGGTCCTATTTAAATTTTCTGTTTCAATTTGGTTCCTCACGTATGTTTTCACCAATGTTGTTAGGATCGGACTGTACCATTTAATGACTCGGATAAAAATTCGGTTCATGGTTTAACCGGTTGAACCTTCAGTCGAACTGAATAGTGCATTAAATAAAAATATTAATTACTTTTAATATATATAAAATATAAATATTATATATAGAATTAAAATTAATAATTCAATATTTCTATTTTTTTTGTTAAACTAAAATAGAATACATTACAAGAATAATACAAAAAATAAAACAAAGACAACATAACACATATATAATTAAATAGGTTTTTAAATATAATGAATTTTATGCGAATCAAACAATTTTTTTCATAAAATAAAATAAATTAAGTGAGTTTTAAATCTGATTTCATTAAATTTTTTAATTCAAAAGTTAAAATGTGAAATTATAAAAAATAATTAAAAAAAAATTGGTGGGCGATTGGACCGTCGGTTCAACGGTTATGGTCGGTTAAATCTGGTCCAATTGCTAATTTGATTTTTAGGTTGAACCAACTCATTATAGTGTCTTGTTGACGGTTGGACTGTTTGATCCGGTCCAAACAACACTGGTTTTCACAATCAAAGTTAGTTTCTTCCATCTAATTTTTAACGGAGTTGGTGATGTAACATTGTTAAATAATGATGTGTCAAGTATAACTTATTTAAGTTTGTCAAGAATGGTTAGCAAGGAGACTATGACACATGATCATTTATCAGTGCTACATTACCAATTCCATTAAAAATTAGATGAAGGGACTAATTTTGATAACAAATACATTTGTGAGGGATCAAATTGAAAAATAAAATTTAAAGAGGACCAAATTGAGAAAAATATAATAATGAGGGTCCAAAATAGAGGTTTAGTCTTCTTTCTACACACTACGAAGGAAACTAGGAAAGTATGAATCACCAAAGCCAGCTCTTTCCTAACCAGATGCCTTTTATTTGAACGGCTAAAAATCTTGATAAATGGTTTAAAATAGCTCGGGCGGCGCCTACGTGGCAAGATCTCATTGCATCAGTAAACTGAATCACCCACTGGACAGTCAACACGTGTATGGTCAATAATAATTCCAAGTAATTTTGTTTTTGGTCAATAATATTTCCAACTAATAAAAAGCACGCTTTTTACGAGTTAACGAGTTGTTTTCTTCCAATCCAGCCCAGCGTGTTGAAAAAAGAAACTGAAAGTCAGATTTTTGTTCCTCATATCTCTTTCTATTTATTCATTTATTTTATTATTTATTTTTCGCATAAATTAAAATTCCAACCCTCCCTTCCTTATATACAAAATCCACAACATCCGGAAGTTTCCGTAACATTTAAACCTTCATCTACCTTTAGCGACAGAGACCCTGAAAACGAAGAATCTTTCATTTCAATTCGAGAATTCGCCTTTATAATTCCCAAATCTCACTGACAATTTTGATTAATTCCTCTCTGAATTTGATCGATTTCGATTTCTGTGAGTTATCGGAGTTTTGCTTTATTTTTTTAGGGTTCGATCTCTGGTGATATTTTCTGATGCCAGAGATCGAACGTGCGGCGTCGGCGACGGCGAGCAACAACGGCAACGCCTTGTTCGGAAAATATGAGCTCGGAAGGCTTCTTGGCTGTGGGGCCTTCGCGAAGGTCTATTTCGCTCGGAATGTTGAGAACGGCCAGAGTGTTGCCATTAAGGTCATCAACAAGAAGAAGATCACTGGTTCTGGCCTTATGTCTAATATCAAGCGCGAGATTACCATCATGAGTCGACTTCAACATCCGAATATCGTGAAGCTCCATGAGGTTTTGGCTACCAAAACAAAAATCTATTTCGTTATGGAGTTCGTCAAGGGCGGCGAATTGTTCGCTAAGGTCTCCAAGGGACGTTTCAGCGAGGATCTCAGCCGTAAATATTTCCACCAGCTGATCTCCGCCGTCGGGTACTGCCACTCGCGCGGTGTTTTCCACCGTGACTTGAAGCCGGAGAATCTGTTGCTGGACGAGAACGGGAATCTGAAGGTTTCCGACTTCGGACTCAGCGCCGTGACGGAGCAGATCCGACCCGACGGCTTGCTCCATACGCTTTGCGGCACACCGGCTTATGTTGCGCCGGAGATTTTGACGAAGAAAGGCTACGACGGCGCGAAGGTGGATGTGTGGTCTTGTGGAATCATCCTCTTCGTGTTGACTGCTGGATACCTACCGTTCAACGACCCGAATCTCATGGTTTTGTACAAGAAAATCTACAAAGGAGAATTCCGGTGCCCTAGGTGGATGTCGTCGGAGCTAAGGCGGTTTCTGTCGAGGCTCTTGGACACCAATCCGGAGACCAGAATCACCATCGACGAAATCACTCGGGATCCGTGGTTCAGGAAAGGGTACAAGGGAGTCAAATTTCATGAAGAGCACTCTGGTTCCACATCAGGAACGAAATTCGATGAATCTGAGAAGATGACTGATCTGAATGCGTTTGATATCATCTCGTTCTCCGCCGGCTTAGACCTGTCTGGCTTGTTTGAGGATTCGCAAAACGCGGCGGCGGAGGGCGGCGAATTGTTCGTGTCGTCGGAATCGTCGGAGAAGATAATGGAGAAAGTGGAGGAGGTAGCCAAGGAGGAGAGGCTTGTAATGAAGAGGAAGAAGGAATGTGGGGTGGAGCTGGAGGGGCAGAATGGTAATTTTGGGATTGCCGTTGAGGTTTACAGGTTAACGGAAGGATTGGTAATGGTAGAGGCGAGGAGAATAGGAAGAGATGCTGCAGCTTTCAGGGATTTGTGGAATAGCAAGCTGAGGCCTCAGCTCTGTGCTACCGGTGACGAAGCTGATAATTCACAGGTTCCCTGTGGCTAGAATCTCTATCAAGTATCACTACCAATCCTCAATTCTCAAACCAGGTGAAATTTGAAGAAGAAGAAAAAGATGATGATGATGATAAAGCAAGAAGCAAGAAGGTAGAATGGGAAATTTACCTCAAGAAATAAGGAGAAGCATAGAATAAAGAGAAAGTTCAATATGGTGGTATAGTGGTACCAGCCAAAATGAACAACACTTGGGAGGCACTCACCGGAATTTGGGAATAGAGGAGTGAAAATCATTGGAAATTAGAGACAGATTTCTGGTGGTGATTCACAAGGAAGATGATATATGATAGATGTTTGTATGTATGTATGTATGTATGTATGTTTTTGCAGTTTATATATTGTCTCTATATATCATTAAACTTAGAAAGTCTGTTTTGTTGAACATTGCATTTGATGGTGTTGAGGGAGGGAAGTTCCTCATTCATCCAACAGATGTTGTTTAAGTTCTGTATGTTTCCATGCCAAAGCAGCCTCTGGACATAAGTCATTCAAAGAAAGGAAAATGAAAGAGATTTTATTCTTATTTTGTTGGTACTTCTTAACCTGTTGCTAAATGATAGTGATTAATTGCCTTTGATGTTGATGACCTGAATGATCATTTTTTATCTGTTTCAGAATTTGCAGAAAAAAACAGAGGCAGGAAGTGTCACAGATTTGGACTAACCATTTTGTGGACCAATTTGATTTCATCATATGTAGACAAACTCAGAGCTTTGATTTCATATCTCATGGGTTTGGAAATTTTGAACAAGCCTTGAGTTAAACGATGCTGAAAGCCTGGAATGAATGTTTATTGCGCATGCTTGCTTAAAATGCAATACATTATACATTAGGAATTAGAGAATGAACAAACTTGTGAATAAACAAACCGAAGTAGATTTGAGAATAATCTGAGAAACTACAGAAGGGGTTATGCCCAAATGGTAAACAATGAATGGCTAGAGTTGTATTTCATTGACAGGAATGACTGAGAAAATCGGACTAATCACCAAAATCAAGTGAATTAGTAGTTTATGTGGTTTGAAACAGCTTCAAAATCAACCAGCCGAAGTAAAAAAACTAAAAATGGGTGCCTTATGAGAGTCAACAATGGTGTGAGATTTACATTTGAATGGTGGCTGTATTATATTTTAATTTATATTTGTGTAAAATAATAATTTAAAAACTTATTCAATGGTATTTAATTATACTTAATTTTGTCTAAATTGGCATACTTTAAAGTTTAAACCAGCATGACACGGACACCACTCCTGACCAATCTTAATTTTTTAGAGTAAATTAAGAATTTAGCCTTTGAAAGATCATTGAATTAACAATTTCGTTCCTGAAAAATTTAAAATATACAGTTTAGTTAATGAAGAATTAATATAGTATATTCTTTAATATCTGAAAGAACCAAACAGTACACACTTTAGTCAATCAAAAGGATTAATAAATATATTGTTTGAATTTTTTAAGGATTAAATTGTGAATTTCAATCTTTCAAGGACTGATTTGTCAATTCGATAATTTTTCAGGGAACAAATTGTTAATTTACTCTAATTTTAATCATTACACACAGCAATAGCTATTTTTTTCTTCCTCTCAAATACAGCAATAATATGGGAACATAAAAATTTTAACAACATTTACTTGTATATGGAAACATACAAATTTTAACAACGTTTACATGTATTGTTATATAGAAGTTTAGATGAAGACCAAAAATAAATATAGAAGTTTAGATCATTTTGAATTTTGATAGAAAATTCTTCAAAATTAGATTTCAGTAAAATGCAATATATATAATAGTGAAATATTGTGGGAAGTTATTTTTTGTTTAAATAAAATTTAAAATCATATTAACATACAATATATACAAATTTACAAACTAAGTTTACCAAATTTTAATATATTTGTTAATGATTAATGGTTTTATGATTATTTTTATAAATCAACCTTATATTGTAGGTATTAAGTAGCTGGAAAGTGGGTAGAATTGGATGTATTTAGGTGCCAAGCCCTCATTTTCGCATATTTTATGCCATGGCATACAATGACACAATTAAAAAGAAAAAAAAGAATACGTCATCACATTATTATAACCACTATTATATGCGATTAATAATAGTTTAATGGTTGCTTACCTGTACCATTGGAACCTCCTTAATTTCTTTATTATTTATCATCTTTTCTTCTATGGGAAATGTTACTTCAATAACGAAATAAAAAAAAATAAAAAAGGAGTAAGCAAATCAATAATTAAGACAATAATGTTCTTTTCCTTTAGGACCCATTGTTTGGGGTCCATTACAGAGAATAATGTTATAATAAAGTGAGAGTAATGATTAATGATGACGATGATGAAGATTACCATAGTGCAGGTCAATCAAAGTATATTCATGTTAACCTAATTAAGGATCTCTATATGCATGGTTCTATTTTTATATTCACTATTCGTCGTATTATTAAAAGTTCGCTAAGTATAGTGCACAAGCATTACAAGCCATATGTTTTTTAAATGCTCAATAGAAGTTGACATTTGATGCCTCGTTAGCTCCACTCAATAATAGATTCTAAAATTTATGGAAAAATGGGGTAACAAAATGATAATGTAATTTAATTATTTGGCATTGTGAGGGGTGACATATGATAATAATTTCAAGTATTCCAATCAATTAGTATTTCATTTGATAGTATAGTCACACAGATGTTAAAATATACGAAATACAATCCCACCGACTATGAATATCTTATATCTTTCATTTAAGTCAAAAATCTCACAAAGGAGTGAAGAAACTTCAAGCGTATTTCCTTTTTATTATATTTGATTTGATGGGAAAAGTATATNATCCAATCCAATCTCATCTCATCTCATCTCATTATTTCCTACCATTTCTACCCCTATACAAATCACAAAAATCCATCTACTTTTTCCTACGAACCACAATCATTACAACCCCTTTTATATAATTTCACACCCTATTTAACATCATTCTCAATAAAATCACCCAAACACCAATACATCATCTCATCTCATCCAATTAAATTATAATCTCATCCCATCCATTTGGATTGGATTGGATTGGATTGGATTAGGATTGGGGTTCTCCCAAACAGGCCCTAAGTTGGCATGTGATAGTCGGTGGTTGTTCCATCAACACACAACATTTTTTTAAGCTCTTAGCATTGATATATAATGAAATAGGCTAAACTAGAATTTTGATCTCTTATATTTGAACTAGGTTGCAATTCAGTCTTTTATATTTTTTCTGTTACAATTTTGGTCCTCCAAGTTTTTAAAAATTTCACTATTTTGTCCAAATGACTGGATGTAGTCATATCTCTCATGTTCTAAGTTCGAATTCGCAAAACCCATGCTACATTTTACTTTTGATGAATCTTTTGTTTATCCAGTTGTGGATGTCAGTAAACAATGTCAAATTAGGCCCCAAAAGTGGACTACTCAGTTCAAAGTCAAACGGTTAAAGTTGGTCATATCTCTATTGTTTTAAGTCTAATTGTGATGACTTGAGATCTATATGTTACTATTGATGAGTCATTTTTCTATCTAGTTGGAATCGTCAACAAATGAAGTTAAATCGGACCCAAAAGTGGTTCTGAAATGAAAAAGTAAAAAGTTATGGAAAATCACTATTGGACCCAATTTGACCTTATTTGTTGACGGTCCCAACTAGAAAGAAAACAAATTAATTAAGAGTAACCCATAGGTCCAAACTCGTCACTATCAAACTTGAAACGAGAGAGATATGACAAATTCTGCTCGTTTGACTGTGAAACAAGCAACTTACATTCGGAGATCAATTTGACTTTGTATGCTAACAACTCTAACTAGACAAAGAAAACACTCGTAAAAAGTAACATATAGGTAAGAACTTGTTGCATTTTGAAACTTGAAACGAAAGAGATATGACTATATTCAGTTATTGAGACCAAATAGTGAAACTTTTGAGAAATTTAGAGGACTAGTATTTCAACAAAAAAAGATAAACGTTGAATTGTAACTTGCCCAAAAAGTAAGGGACCAAAATGACACTTTCGCATAATCAAACATCAAAACAGTAAAGCACAAATTATCACAAAAAAAAAACAGTAAAGCACAAATAAAAAAATATCACTAATAGGGTTAGTATTTTAGCAAATGAGATGGGAAGAGGGAAGGAATCTTGATCCTCTTTTTTTTTTTCTTTCTTTCTTTCTTTCTTTCTGAAACATAAGTTATTCAAAAGTAAGGCAAAGTCAAGTATAATACAAACGAAACAAAGTAAAAATAGCCAATCCCTCCTTAGCATAAACAACAACACTAGACATGATATCAACTGACGAAGGTGGGGGGTTTACAACCCATCCAAGAGGACCCATCCTCGTTTTAGACAAATTGGCAGGATAATCAACTGCCAAGTTAGCGGATCTAGAGATCCAACTAAAGCTACAATCATCTAAAAAACAGGAAACATAAATAAAGTCATCTAAAAGAGACAAATCCTTCCAAACAGGACAGCAGGCAACCCCAATGGTTGTTCTAACAAAAGACATAAACAACTCAAAGCAACAATAATAAGATAATAAAACCAAACGACGTCATGGAAGAGCACCCAAAAATCAAGACCAAACTAGGACGCCGTTGTGGAAGCCAGAAGTCGTCGTGGAATGCCTAGTCCAGATTTGTCGCCACACCGCCACAGAAGCCTTGATTCAGAACGTCGTTACCACAAAACTCTATAACCAGAGGGAGGGCCACCGCCGCTGAGATAGCGACGACTCAAAGTTTCACTCACGACGGAAAAGGTTTTCTCTTACGAAGAAAAGGTTTTAGGGCGGACTTACTTGATAGCTACTTCTAACGGTTCTTGGACTTTGATCCCCTTATTTATTTACGAGGATTGGAAAATCATATTTAATTATCATAAAATATATAGTTAATTTATAATATTGTCATCAAAACTCTAAATTGCAACTATTTGGTTGTTTAAACTTTAAACTATTACATTGAGAAATAAAGCTTATGTCACCCATCTTAGGAAAAATAAATCTTTTTAAAAGTGATATTATCATGTTAATGAAAATTTACATTTAAAGATAACCTTTTTGGTTTTAAATGAAGGATGATAGTCAATTTGGCTAATCATTTAGTTTTGACTTATTCTGAAATTAAATTACTGTGATGGAGAAGGAATTCGTGTTTAGCCAAATTAGCTAAAAAGTATTTCTATCAAGTATATTAAAAGCAATATTTGTTTGATAAAAAGTAATTTATATTTTGTCGCAAACTATTGAATATGATTTGTTTCAAATTCCAACGTGACAAATTTAAAGTTACATATTGTTCTTGAAGAGTAATTTCTCTATCCAGTTATTTTCGTCAACAAACGATATCAAATCAGTCAGATTGCTCGTTTTATGGTCAAATAAGCAAAGTTGATCATATCTCTCTCGTTTCAAATTCAAATGCTACGAATTCAGAGCTACGAGTTTCTCTTAACAAGTTCTTTGAACTTGAAATGAGAGACGAAAGAAATATGACCAAATTCAATAGTTGGGACAAAAAGAAACATTTTACTAATATTTAGGACCAAAATGAACATTAGGTCATACATTTATGACTAAAATAACCCTTTCACCGAATATAGATGATAAAAAAATAATTTTTTCTACTATATTCAAGCTTCAAATAAAAGTATTATAATTTTGAAATGTACTTTTCTCAAGGCCCATGCTATAAATCTTCACACCCCAATGCAAACTGAAACCCAAAACATTTGACCCAAAAAAAGAATGAAACCCAAAACAGAATACAAGGATTCATTCTGTCAAAAAAAAAATAAAAAGTGTACACTACGTCTACGTCAAATTATTCACTTGAAAGCTCGTTGCTTTATTGAATTCAAGCTTCGCGCTAGCCACCGCATAACGAGGACAAGTTCTTCTTCTAAGGCGTTCTTTTCGGCGGACGCAGCTATTGAAGGTAGTTCAATCTACTACCCCTCATATATAACTCTTGTTTCTACACTTTAGTGATGTTTTGATTTGGATGCTGTAAAAGATTGTAGATTTTGGGTAGTTTTATATTGAGTACAATGTCCACGGGGGCTAGGTTAAAGCTTAAACTGAACAAGAAGCCTAAGCTTGCTTTGAGTAGTTCTAAGAAAGAGACGAGGACTAAGAATGCTGGAAAGTCCATGGACAAGGAAAAGCCTTATTCTAGGGGAGATGATGGGTCAAGGGGGAATACTAGAAGAAATGTGAGGACGAAAGAAGGGATTAATGGGGGTTTTGGTGGGAGAGAAAAGTCAAGACCGTTTGATTCTAATGGAAGAAAGAGGAGAGTATATGCCAGAGAGGAAACAGGACAAAATGATGGGGGTTTTGGTGGTAGAGAAAAACCTAGACCGTTTGATTCTAATGGAAGAAAGAGGAGGGTATATGGGAGAGAGGAAACAGGACAAAATGGGAGATCACAGAATTATGCAGCAACATTCAAGAAGAAGGTGAAAGAGGAAGTTGTTGGGGCAAAACAGGCCGTCCGTTCAAGATGGCCTTCGGGTAATTCGAGTAATGCCGACTCTGAAGCTAAGATTTCGTTTAGCAAAAAGAAGGTTAAGGAGGAGACTTTTAGTTTACCAAATGCTAAACAGAGAGCCAAGTCAAAGGAGGGGGGTAAAAAGGAATCTGTTAGGACAGATGGTAGTAATGCTGGTTTATTGAAGAAACGTAGAGAACAGAAATCTGAATTCAGCAAGGATAAAAGCCAAAATGTTGTGCCTCCTTCAAGTTCCCCCAAGAAGAAAGCTCGAGTCAAAGCGGCGCCAGATGATGATGCGACAAATGATAAGCCAAAGAAGAAGAAACGAGTAATAAGGATTGACCCTCATGATATCTCAAACAAGCGGCTAGATGATGGCATGGTTACGAGTGGTTGGTAACTTATCCTACTTCTGTGCATAACCCTAGATGTAGCTCTTCAATTTAACTTTTTTTTTTCTGCTAAAACTTTCTTCACTTCTGCTTTGGAGTATTTTGCTGATGATTTCTCATTTTGGTAAATGGTGATCAAAGTAATCAAAATATGTTTTTAATTACAAAGAGAAAAATTCAATAGTGCTTGGAATTTCGCAGATGCTTGACTCTGATATACAAGAAGTGTGAGTGGTTGTAGGCTGGTAGCTGCAAACTTTGAGCTCTGCCTGATAAAAATTAGCCCCTCCCTTAATGAGGAAGGGTTGAGGCCAAGATCTCATACTCAAATTCTAGAATTTGCATTGTCCAAACTCCAAACTTTCAATCTAGAAGTAAAATGAAGGATACCCTTGGAGGAATTATTGATTTAAGGAATAAGAACAGTTTGAACCATATAATTGTCCTTTACCGACCAGTGGTGTTCTGGTGTTTTCTGTTTAATTTTCAAATGCTTAATATTTCTTTTACTTCCTAGGGTTCAGTAACTTCTGGTCTTATTCTTGAGCTCAGTTGGATGCTTGTTAAAGTTTCCCTGTCTATTTTGATGACTTCTGCCTTTTGATAGTCTAAGTGTTTTTTTGGCTACTTCTCATCTTCCTATCAAAACTAATTGTTTTTATGGTGTCTTTCTTACACACTTCAATTTCAGGCAGTGCAAAAGAAAAGAAAAAGGAGTCTGAGGATAATCATGAAATGTCCAAGAATGCACAATTTCGTGCAATACAACCTAGCCCTTCAATACTATCCTTTGTGGAAAATAATGTAATTTCAATGAGCATGGACTTTTGATCGCTGGGTTAATTTATTGTTCTGATTCCTGTGCAATGAATATTGTTCACAGCTGTTGGGCCGAAGACGGTCGATTGAGATAAGAAGGGCAGGCTACAATATCGAACTTTCTGCACCCCTAGATAATGTTCCCTTTTCAACCAGTTCAGAAAGAGAGAGAATAGAGGACAATGTATGTGTCTAATGGAGCATCTTCTTTTTGAATAAACCATATTTAACTAATAAATACTTTAGAACAAGTAGTGCTAATCATTATGGTTGTGGTTTCTTCTCCCCTCTCTTCTTTATTTTGACTCTCTATGTCAATCCTTTGAAACAGATATTTAGGAATAAATTGGAATTTTTTGCTGCTGCGAAGGTCTCATCATCATTTCCACCACCAAATCTTCCTGAAATTGCATTTGCAGGTAGGATTTTAAACCAGTATCATTTCATCTATAACCTACTTTGTTCTTTAATCACATTATTATTCGATTATGTAGTTGTTGCGCTCATGTATTCTGCATTGGATATTAAGTAATTTTATCTTATTTCATGTTTGATTATCTTTGATGTTCTATAACCATTATTATATTATATAAGGATTATAATAAGTATGGATCTTTTATGTCCAATAATATAGGTAATTCATTCTACATATAAAAGGAAGTGAAGTTTATTGTGGGTAATTTGATTAAAATATGTCACCTTTTTTTTATCGTTGAAATTCTCTTTGTCTGCAGTAGACACCAACAGAATTCTAATAGTATATACATGTCCTGCCTGACTATTTTCAGGATGTGTAATTATCTAATTTTTCATTTGTTTGTTTTAGAAATCTTTATTTATTTATTTATAGATATATCAAAATATCAAATTTCCATAAAATCTAAAATAAGATAATGGTGAATGATTTATACCAATTTGAATGTAAGCTGTAGCCCAGCTATTTTGAGGTTTGAACCCTGAAAAAACTGATGGCTATTCCAGCAGCCCTGAGAGTGTAGAAAGATAAATATTTGCAAACACATTTGCTAAGAGAAATAATTAAATTGTTATCTATCTGATTCTGGTTGTCAGGAAGGTCAAATGTTGGGAAATCATCTCTTCTCAATGCTCTCACCAGGCAATGGGGTGTTGTACGGACATCAGACAAACCTGGCCTTACTCAGGTAACCTGGATCTTTTGAAGATAAATGTGGAAATTTCAAAGATGGATTATTTTAAATCAAAATTTCTCTGCAGACCATAAATTTCTTTCAGTTGGGAACAAAGCTTTGCTTAGTTGATTTGCCAGGATATGGATTTGCGTATGCAAAAGAAGAAGTGAAAGAAGCTTGGGAAGATCTTGTAAGTGTGCTAATTCAATCCATTTTCTTGGTGGTCTGGATGTCTCCTAAAATTTGTCTGGTCAACCAAGTATTTTCTCACGCTCAAGTGTTGCAGTGTTAGTTTCTGTAGCTTCAAGTCTTTATGTGATCATTAGTGTTTCTAGTTTAAAGCATCACATATGATCAAACTTAGCAGTTGGCAAGGGAAATTGGGCATAGTCTCCTAACCTATCCCTTCATTACTGCTGACTAGTGGGAAGAGTAAAGGGAACTGAAAAAGAGGGGTTGGGGAGGAGAACATTTTCTCAGATTTGGGGCTGTATTGAGGTGTTTAGTCCCTTAATTTATGGTGTTTCAATTTTGTCCCTTAAATTTGATTAGTTTTATTTTAATCCCTTAGCTTTCAAAAATCGTTAAAAAATTCTTAATTCCTAGTACTGTTAATTTATTTAATAAAAAATATTGAGTTTGAGATACTTTTGTGTACTAATTAATTTGTTTGTTTTACCGGTATGATTAGTAAATCGTTGATATTAGTAATATTTTGGCATCAAAATATCGATTTTACTTTTAATTCAGCATTTTTGGTTAAATAAATTAACAATGTTTTTGAAATTATGATGTTCCTTTGTTGATTCCTGAAAGTTATGGGACTAAAGTGAAACACATGAAATTTAAGAGACAAATTTGAAATTAAATCCTAACTTAAATGATTACTTTAGATTTTCATATACTGCCTGTTCTGTATGTGTTACGCCTGATATTTAGCTTTAGGAATTTTGTATTCATTCACCAATTTAAGATAAAACATCTACCCGTGCAAAAAAATGGCAAGTGATTTAATGGCCCTCTTAATTTATCTTCCGCATCTTCGACTAGGCTTTTAGCTTCAAGGATATCAGGAAAGGCGCGATTCACTTCTCTTTAATGTCATTGCTTTGGGATAGTATATAATTATATAGGTATTTAGCCTTTGGCATTTTCCTTATATTTTGTTGTTAACATACGTGTTGAGTTTGAATTGGTTTGTTATATTATGATCTGTTCAATGATTTATCTTGAAAACAACTAATTGTAGGTAAAGGAGTATGTTTCCACAAGAGTTGGCCTTAAACGAGTATGCCTATTGATTGATACAAAATGGGGTATGAAGCCAAGGGATCATGAACTTGTTGAATTAATGGAAAGGTACATGGTTAGTCAGGGCACCGATGTTCACTCTCATTCTCCAGAATATAAGCCCCCAAATCCCTTGTTTCTTTACCATAAACTTCATGATGCATGTGATTAATTTGCAGATCAAAAACTAAATACCAGATTGTATTAACCAAGACGGACACAATTTTCCCAATTGATGTGGCACGCCGCACCATGCAGATTGAAGAGGTATGTTTTGGCCTTCCAAACTGATCTTTACAGAATAATAGTGTATTATTGAGACTAACAGCTTCAGTGAATTCAATTGTTTATCTTCGCAGAGCCTCAAGGAGAACAAATCTATAGTTCAGCCTACGGTAAACTAATTCTTTTGGCAGATTTGTTCAGAAGCTTTAGTTTTTATCACATCGTTCTTGGAAGTAAGCTATGCAATTTTCTTTTTGCTTATTGCAGATGATGGTAAGTTCAAAATCCGGAGCCGGTATTCGAAGCTTAAGAACAGTTCTAACAAAGATAGCACAAATTGCCAGAGTCTGAAAATTATAGTAAGTGGTGTTTTCTACTTTAAGCTTTATTCCTCAGTGTCGTGTACATTAGATGAATTGTACAAGTTTCTTGAAAAAAGAAAGTAGAAGGGGAGCTTTTTTTTTGGGCAAAACTATCTAGTTTTCCATGTTAATAAAGACTTTAACACCTTGTGAGATATCAGATAGACCTGCGTTGCAAGCAAAAAGACATTAATTCATTTGGATACTTTCATATCCGACTATTTCATTGACTGCAGAGAAAAGAAAAATTGCAACCTAGTGATTAGAAGGCACATTTAGATTTAGTACTTTGTGCACCATTTGTAACTTCATAAACCATGTCTCATTCTTTTTTTTTTTTGAAGTTTTTCTTATTAGTAGTAGTATACAGCAGCAGCCAAAGCTTTTTCTTTTTTCATTATGTTGAATCGGTTATATAGATCAATTGACGTCAACGTGTTCACTTCTTCAACATCTCTATCTATGATTAGCTTATTGATCTATACTCAATGTGTTCTGTGTTATTAGTGAAAAGAAAAGAAAAAAAACATGAAACTAGTCCTATTTGCTACATATTTAACATCAGGAATTTTGGTTTAATTTTTTATTTTGCAGGCCAGAGACTTCTGTTGATCCCGATGTAGGTATGAAGGTCATATATAACTGTTAGCTACTTTTCACTTTCCACTGGCTGGGTTGAATTTTTGTGCCAGTTGATGCATCAGGTCTATATTGCTTTTATGGAATATTGTATGGTCCAAGCTATTATTTTCTTGATTTTAAATGCTAATTTGTTGATTTTTTTTATAACTGTAGTTTGCTAGAGTTATAACTAAACTGGTAAAATAGTATATAGACTATAGAGTACTAAAAGGTTTGTTTTAAGATTTTTATCCACGATTAGTTCTTAAAAATAATTTCAAGTTTTAACATTAAAATCCTGGTAATAAAATTATTAGAAAATGCATATAAATTTGTTAACAGAAATGGGAAAAGATAATTTGTTATCCATAGTTGAGCAAGTGCGATCTCTTTGAAGTGCAAAATCTAAAAAAAAATCTATGGTACTTTAAAACTGAGTAGTTTGAGTATTTTTATTACTCAATTATTATTAGTTATTCATGACTAAACCCGAAAACCAACGTTAAAATGTGAAGACAAACGAAGGCATCATTCGCTTCATTTTTTTCTTCAGAATTACTCAGTATGAGGTGATATATATATTTATATATATTCTACTTTTGTATGTCCAGCTTGGGTTAAAGGTTATTCTTAAGAAGTTATTATGCACCCAAAAAACTGATCATTGGTCCTTTCAAATCTTAATTTAGAAGATATGCAAAGAAACAAAAAATGATTTATCTTGATAAGTATTGTTGAATATAAAAGAAAAGAAACGAAGGCAATATCAGAAACATCAAACAGGTAAAGTAAAATGGCTCAAGAAAGTTTTAAAATTGAAATTTCAATATATATATGTTTAAAAATATTCTTTTCGTTATAGAGAAGCAACAAAGTAAGTTCAGAAGTATGATTCACGAGAACAATTATTTTTTGGTCAAAGGGTCATTTTGGTCCTAAATGTATACCTTCATGCTCATTTTGGTCCATTATGTTTCAAAATGTTCAAATTGGTCCTAAATATTGGCAAAATGTTTCATTTTGGTCCTAAATGTTGGTAAAAATATTTCATTTTGGTCCCAAATTATTGAATTTGGTCATATTTCTCTCGTTTCTCATTTCAAGTTCAAAGAATTTGTTAAGAGGAACTCGTAACTCTGAATTCGTCGCATTCGAATTTGAAACGAGAAAGATGTTATCAACTTTGCTTGTTTGACCATGAAATGAACAATATACTTTTAGGACCGATTTGACCTTGTTTATTGATGGCCTCAACTAGATGGAGAAAATATTCTTTGAGAACAATACGTAGCACTAAACTCGTCACGTTTGAACTTGAAACGAGCCATATTGAATAGTTTTGACCAAAATGAAACATTTTGCTAATATTTAAGACCAATTTGAACATTTTGAAACATAATGGACCAAAATGAACATTAGTGCATACATTTAGGACCAAAATGAACCTTTAACCTTATTTTTTTGTTTCTTCTTTGAATATATTAGAATACTAATACTACTAAGTATTATGTTGATGTTAGATTATAGTTCTAACTTCGTTACTTATTTCACCGAACTTATTAATTTAACTAGCTGATCAGTGATGGAAAACACCTTATCATGCATGATTAAGCAACAATCTAAGCACAACAGAGAAAGAACTCATAGAAGGAACCCAAAATAATCTGATAAAGTATTTCTATTCCACTGGACATTAGCAAGCAAGATATGGAAATTTGGCGTTCTTTCTTTCTTTCTTTCTTTCTTTTTTTTCTTTGATCTTGATGGTACATTCATGATATATGTGAGAAGATTGATTCATCCCATGCCCAATTCTCTTTAGTCTTTCTCATCTTAACTACAGGAGTCATCAATGGATGAATCATTGCACTGCTTTTCAAGGGTATTTACTATTTAGGGCCTCATCGTCTTTGACCTCCCATCAGCAATAACTGGCAACACAGAGATACATATTAAAATGCTAAAAGGACTACAAGTATCTGAAAACATTTTAACATGATAGCACATTGTGACATTCAATTTGATCATGATAGCATCTAATTCAAAATATATGTTACTAAACTATGTAGAATACTAAAAAAATAAAATCAATTGTTGGAGAATCAAAAGCCAATCAAATACTAAGATTAAGAATACTAAAAAGATTAAGAAAAAAAAATGTGACTTCTTACGACACAAGTTTTTTGGCTCCTTTGATTTTGTTTTGCCTCTGTTTTTTGAAAGCATGCATCTGTTTAATAGCCAGAACATCCTTGTCTACAAGAAGAACATAAGAAGCTTCAAGGTTAATTAACATTTTAACAAGAAAATTAAACAGAAAGTGGACAGAAACCTTTCACAAGTTGTATAATTTTTGTTGGCGTGCTCGAGTGCCAATTCCCACCATTTTCAACATGTACCAATTTTGATCAATCCTATCACTTCTAGTAACCACCAAATCAACCATCCAAGAATCAAAAGTAAATTTCACAGTAAAATTCAAAAGCAGAGTAATAGATTGAACTAAATTGTCAACTTACCTCAAAAAAGGTAACCTTCCACTATTACTCCACGAAGCTCATTGTCCCCCTTAATGTTCTCTATTCCAAGATTTTAGCATGCAACAAATAACTCATTAGAGAATCAAGGGTCAATTTGAAGCAAAAAGATAATAAAAGACAAGGATGCAAAAGAGAATCCGAACACTAGTATCAAAATAATTATGCATTATTGCAATATAAGGTACACATGTATATATGACGTGGTGTCAGGAAATAATTGACTTGCTTTCCCTATGGCCACCTATCTAAAATCGCTGCTTTAATGTTCCATAGGTTTTCTTACCAACTGCCCCAAAGACATGGAACAACCGAAAGCTGAGATTTTTGCTTGTAAGAAGGAAGGTATGAAAACAGAAGAGAAGAGGGCGTGGGTTGAAATACCCTTGAGAAGAGAGCCAAGGCATGGTCAGAAAGGAGATGAGAAAGGAAGGGCTGGTGGTGTGCGTCATTTTCCCTTGACGGCAGTGGAGGAAGACGAGGTAAAAGAGAAAGAAACAGTGTGTTGTCCTTATCTGGCGGCAGTAGAAGAATAGTTAATGACTCATTCTATTATTTTACTTGGCCCCTAAATCTCTTGAGCTTATTAAAACTACTGGATCTTCTCACCCAATATACATTACCCTACTTTGGTATTATGAATGGGAGGCCACAGGAGTTGGAGCGGGCTGTGCAAGGGAGGGGAGCACTCCAACAGTAGTGTCACTGTCTGAATTCACTAAGGGGAGCACTCTTTGGCGACTAATTGAAGAAGTAGCAGCAAAACAAATGGAGCTTGGCCTTTATTATTTCTGCCACAAGAAATTGAAGTCCAACCATCTTGACAAGAACAAGCAGCTCACTGATGGGCAAGGAATGTGGATCCTAATCGCTGGGCAAACTTACACACAAAGAACACTAGTGCTTTCAGCTCTTCATTTTATTATTTTAATTATTTATTTTTTTTGGTTGAACTCAGCTCTTAATTTTCACCTTGAGGACAAGGTGAAACTTGTTGGGGTGGGTATTGATGGGCCTATTGTTACTGGGCTTAGGCCCACTGTAAACATTGTAGGTTTTGTGGTTATTTATAGAAGGTTGAGAGCAAGAGAAGGGAGGGAAAAATATTAGGGAAAGGTTTGGGAGAAAACTTGGCCTCTCGAAAGCCAAGTAACCTAGGGTGTGTGTGGGAGTTTTTCTGCATTTAGTACCACTTGTATCAACTTACTCTCTCTAAGAGTGAGTTTTATCTTCATTTTGGTGGTGAATATATAGAGGGTTCTATCACCATCCAATTCCGAGAAGGAGAAAGAAAGCTTGAACCTAGGGATATTGAAAGAAAAGAAACTTTTATATTTCACCTTTCATTTTTCACAGGTTCACTACAAATGTTGATGGTACAATAGAACTTATAGCTGCTGTAATATGCCCTACAGTTTCGTATATAACATGAGAACAAGGATGGCTTCTATCTCCTACAGAGAACAAGTGAACATTTTTGTTCAATTCTATCCAGCTGCATCCTGGATCTTTCTTCAATTCCAAACTCTTCAATCTGTTCCTCACTTTCATCTTCTTCCCCCATCTCCCTTGAACTGCATATATGTTAGATAGAATAACAAAAGCAAATGTTGGCTTTGGATCCAAACTGAACAACTTCTCAGCAGCTCTTTCCCCAACTTCCATGTCCTTCCAGAACCAACAAGCATTAAGCAAAGTTCCCCACAGAATCCCATCTGCTTCAATAGGCATTTTCTTAATGAATTCCTCAGCTTCTCTTAGATGACCTGAACGACCCAGAAGGTTCACCACACATGTGTAGTGTTCTATGGTTGGGGTTACTCTGTAGCATCTTTCCATTGAGCAGAAAAATTCAAAGCCTTCATCAACTAGACCAGCATGGCAACATGCAGAAAGAATGGCAACAAAAGTAGCTGCATTTGGGACAGTCCCTTGAACTAACATAGATTCAAAGAGTGATATTGCCTTGGAGCCGAGTCCATGATATGCATACCCATTTATAAGAGCTGTCCATGCAGCTACATTGGGTGAAGATATGGTGATGAATGACCTCTCAGCATCAGCTAAACGACCACATTTGGAGTACATGTCTATAAGTGCAGAACCTACATAAACATTTGATTCAAATGGCGTTTTGATTAAGTGGGCATGAAGTATTTTTCCTTGTTGAGGATATCCAAGACAGGAGCAGGCATGAAATAGGACAGAGAATGTTGATCTGGTATAGTCAATTGATGATCTACGCATGATCACATATAGTTTTAGAGCCTCCTCATGTTGATTGTTAAGAATGTAACCTGACATCATTGAATTCCATGCCACAGAGTTCCTTTCCCCTTTAGTTTCATCAAAGATCTTCACAGCTTTATCAAGTTCACCATATCTGGAATACACAGAAATCATAGTATTTGAAGAAATTATAGTCTTGGGACTCATTTTCTCAAATAATCTCTTTGATTTTTCAAATTGTCCACTCATAGCATAACCTTTGATCATCAAATTGTATGAAATGGGATTTGTCTCTTTCAATTCATTAAACACCAGCTCAGCTTCATCAACCCGTCCAGACAAGATAAGGCCACTTATTAGTGAATTTGTAACATTCAAACAAACTTCTCCTATCCTCTCATAAACTCTCTTGGCGTCATCTATAGCTTCACAATCACAATAAAATTCAATGAGTGCACCCCCAATTGAGTTATCAAAATCAAACCCATACTTCATACAAAGCCCGTGAACAACCTTCCCTAGATGTAGAACTCTCAGTCTAGCACAAGTCCTTATAATACAATCGAAAGTGAATTCATTTGGCATTACCTCAGAACTCCTCATCCGCATAAACAATTCCAAAGCCCTCTTACTCCCATTTTCACTCTTTGCATACCCTGAGATCAATGTAGTCCAGGCCACAACATCCTGGGTTGGCATTTTCTGAAATATATCCAGAGCATCATTCATCATGTTACACTGAACATATCCTAGAAGCATCAAACTCCACAACAGCTCATTCCCTCCATGCAGCTCATCAAAAACCAACTTAGCTTCTTCAATTTTACAGCAACGTGAATAAAAATGAAGCAAAGCACTTCCCACAAGACCAAATTTCACAAAACCTGATTTTAAAAGCAAGGAATGAATTTGTTTTCCGTGACACAAAGACCCAGAATGTGCACAGACACTCAAAACACTAGAAAAAGTGGTCTCATTGAGTTTGAAATTACAATGATGCATGAGCAAAGCAAGAGCTAAAGCTTCATTGTATCTTCCCCATTTGGAATACCCAGAAATTAGGGTATTCCATGAGACAACAGTTCGAAGCGGCATTCCATCAAACAGGTGGCGTGCAGCTTCTAGTTCACCGGCTTTGGCATGCTTAGTAATCAAGATATTAGTGGACACTACATCATCGACAAGATGAGATTCTGAGGGTTTATGAATAATTGTGAAAAGCCTGAATCTTTCTTTCCATCGATTGTGCTTCCAGGTGCCCAGGCAAAATTTTTTCAGAAACATTATGTCGAGAAGATGTCTCCTTGGCAAAACATAGAACAATGATAGGTTGTAAAAGCTTACCTGCAAGCACTGTTTTCATGGTTTTTAATAAAGTTTCTGGCTAGGGGATATAAGCTTGGCATCTCCAAGTAAACATGAAGTTGTGGTGCTTCTTGCCGCCATTTCCTCTGTAATTCCTGTAGTGAGGCATTAACCATGGCCACAAGTCAAATGGGAAAATAGGCTTGGGTTCTCTACTCAGTACCTCACTGAAAATGGCGAAATATAGCTTCGAACGTCAAGGGAAACGGCGGCAACGACAGAAACTGAGAATTTTTCCTTAACGGCAGCATCGAGCAGAGCAGAATTTGGTAGGGTAACGAGAGAGTTGAGGAAATGCATAGGCTCAAGACATGGAGAATGAGGAAGGAAAAAATAAGAGGAAACCTACTATTTGGTCCCTTATTTTTTACGGTTTGAACGATTTGGTCCTTTCATTATTGAAATATTCTATTTGGTCCCTCAATAATTACAAATGTCAACTCGTTAGTCCCTGTAACTAGAGATGATCAAAATACCCGTACTCAATAGAGACCCTAAAATTTACCTTCTGGGTATGGGTCTAGACCCGAACTCATCCTTAATAGGTCCGGGTCCGAGTATAGTGGTACCCTACCTGTACCCTACTTATATATCCATTAATAATAATAAATATATTTTTATATATAAAAAATATAATACTTTAACATCTTTTATCGAAAAAATATTAAGTTTTTATAAATATTAAAATATTTTATGAAAGCATTCATATTTATGATTTATATTTTTATTTTTAATAGTTATAGATATAAAAAGTTGATGAATATAAATTTTATATTAACAAAAAAGAGTTTATTTTAAAATTTTTCCAGGTCCGAGTCTAGGTATAGGGATTAGACTATCCAGCAAGTAAAGGTATGGAGATTGATTTTGATACCCGCTCACATACGGGTCTGGGTCTGGGTCTGGGTCCGGGTATCATAGTACTCTACCCATGATCATCCCTACCTGTAATCTATCTCCGTTACTAACATTGATGATGTGACCATTAAGTGCACATGTAGCACGTTAAATGCCACATATTTAACTATTTAGTCCCTCATTTTTTAAAAATACAACCATTTGGTCTCTCTTTCCCCTCTATTTGGACCTTCTCTTCTCAAGCCTTCTTCCTCACTTCATTCCTGATTTCTCATTTTTCTCTCAGTCCATCTTCACAAAACGAAGATGATGAAGTCGAAGAAGACGCAACAAAGTGAATAAAACTGCAACTTAAGTACATGACTGTCCTGAGGGACTNAAAGTGTCACTTTTTAAACTACATGGTACCAAAGTGTAATTTACCCTAGAATATATTAATTTATAATTATTTTTAATAGAAAATATGAATATTCGGGAGGGAAAAAAAAATTATCCAATTGAATACCATAATCCCTCTCAACAAAAAGAAAAAAGAAAAAAAGTTGGTGTTAACTTCAACCATTACTTTCGGCCAAAAAAAAAAAAAACTTCAACCATTACATTCCTTCCTTGAGCGTTGTCCACTTCCATGTCTACAACACCACCAACGCTTCCACAGTCACATCAATTTCAGAGTTCTGACTTCTGACACAGAGAAAGAAGAAGAAGAAGAAGAAGAGACATAGAGAGATGTGTCCTCTGAGATTCATCCTCGTATTCTTATCCGCCACTCTCGCCGGCTTCTTCGTCCTCCGTAACCTCAGATCTCAGCCTCTGCCCGACGACGACGACGTTTCTGCTTCCGCCAATCCTCAATCCCCTGATCTCTCTGATAATTCATCTCTAGATGCAACTTCCAACGTAATTCCTTTCCTCCATCTCTTTTTCCAATTTTTCTTTCAACTCTTTTTTTTTTTAACAATTCCCAAATTGGTGATGCAGGTTAGGGCGGCGATTGGATCTGGGTTTTGGACATTCGTTGACATGGCTAGTGGTCGTTATTTGTGGAGGCACATGGTCTCTTCTTCTTCCAAGCGCTCCACCTGAATCATCTAGTTTATCTTCGTGATCTACAAGGATTCTGATTGTGATTTTAGGGTCAATTTGGAAACTCTGTACCCTAGCTATTGTCTGTCCTTATTGTTGTTAATATGAATTGTGAAAATCGTAATTGCAAAATAATGATATTCATCTCTCTAATTATGTTATGAAGAGTGTGCCCTTTTTTCAAATATGGTTTTCTCTTTCTCCTGAGGCAGAAGATTTGCAAGGCAGGCAAGATGGATGAATTAACCTAAGTCACTATCCATTGTGGTTTCAAGACCATTCCATTGTAAATGCTTAAGTTGTCGGTCCTGAGAGTTCTAAATATCATGTAAATGATCAATTCATCCCATGAGTTTTTAACTTTTAAGCTATCAAAAGAAGGTAACGGAGGGGATTCTTGTAATTTTAGCTCATTGGTATGCTGTCTCTGGAGGTGTGATGCTCTTTCCCCTTTTCTCTGAAGTCAGTAAGGCAAAGGCTATATTATTTGACAGGTCAATGGATCAGGTTGATATTTGAAGCATACATTGTTATTTGAGATACTGGTATGTTCTGATATGGTCTGGGGAACTTGATGAATGTTAGTATTACTGATAAGCTAGAGTATAAGTATTAACAGTCTACGCATATATATCAACTTGATACCATGTCATGTCAAATAGGTACCATCTAAAACTTGAGTGCATGTAATATGTTCAGTTGTCTAATTTAATAGACTGGTCTCCTTTCTCTCCATGTGATCACTACAATCATGTTGGAAATCTTTACCTACTTCTGTTTGTTGGATGAGTTTAGCACTTGATTGTGAATAAAAAGAAAATAGAAAAAAAAATGGGGCAGCATATTTTTTGAAGACTATGAATGATGCTACCATTGGTTGGTCAGTTACTATGAAGATACTCCGAAAGGAAGCTCTCTCCCGCTTGGTTATCTTATGATTTTTTTAATGCACCTCTTTGTATCACTGAATTAGAGTTGCATGAAATTAACTCTGACCAATTTGTGTCTGATATATTCTATCCTTATGATAGGAATTAGGTTGAATAATTAATGTGAACTTGTGCAAAACAAAAGAGAGAAAGGCAGTGAAAGTGGGAAAGGTAGAGAAAAATGGTGAACACAAAGTGGCTCTCACATCTGAATTATTGTTCATAGCTCATCTATCTGTTTGATCGTACTGCTGTTATTTACTCCTGCCTACCAAATTCAGGGAAAATGTAGCAGTAGGGTATTGTCATTGTGGGACTGTGGATTATGCTAGACAAGGTAAAACTTTCTCTTCTTGAATCTTTTATTCTACATGTAAGTGGGATGGTCTTTTACAAATTGAGCTAGTTTCTAAATGTGATTGCTTTAAATTGATTCTGTCCTTTACTAAAATTAAAAAAAAAAATTAATGAATTGATTTGTCAGGTCACTAACTTGTGGGCAGTTATTAATGGTGGACATGGAGGAGTACCAAATTTTGTATTAGCTTTGTATTTATATCAGATGAGGCTTATTTATTATTCATGAACTTATTCTCATTTTGTGGTTGAAGGCCAGCTACCCAAAATTCTAAATTTGATGCCTCTCTTTGTCGGTTCTTTTGTTTTTGTTTTTGCTATTACTATTCTTCCAGAGCTGTGTTAACTTTCATTTCCCGAGTTGGGTAGCTTATTTGGAACTAGCAGGTGTTTGGTTGGAAGAAGAAGTACTCTGTTTTTTATATATACATAAATAAGATCTTGATTCATGTTGGAAGAGTTTTATTCTTGTAAGAGTTATATATCATGATAGAATTCTTACAATGGAAAGAAATAGCAAATTGAAAGATGAGATTCCTAACTGCTATCCTTGCTCCTAGTTACTTGAAGACCTTGTTACTGCTAGCAAGAGAGTAGTTGAGTTCTACTCTTGTAATCTCCATGATGCATATTTGAGGATGATTATGATCAACCATAATCGAGATTTTCATGGATGCCAAATTCCATTTTACAGAAGCAGAATCCAAGTAACAAAATCGAAATCAATATTGCCGGGAACAACCTCCTGAGTCCTGAGGGATGTTTTAATTAAGAGGTGCTTTTCAGAAGAGCTCTAATGCCTCTAACATGGGAACCTTGCAGAGTATGACTTTTGACACTTACAATGATCCTCTTGCAAGTCCCAGATTTCTACTTCTAGCCTTCAAACTTTCACATTTGTTTCATTTTGGTCTTCAAACTTTAACATTTGTTCTGTTTTAGTTCTGAAATTATTATATTTGTTTCATTTTGATCTTCAAACTTATAATAAGTGATTTGGCACAAAGAGAAAGAAAATTCAACCATAAATTTGTCTCTTATTTGTGACTAAAATTGAAGATTTTTCTTTCTCACTGTTAGCTCGCTTATTATGACACGAGTGAGAAATAATCTATTTCAATTGTCTAAATTGGACATAACGGTAGAAATGAGATGAGATTGCATTTTGGTGACAAAAAAAATAGTTTGAGGATCGAAATGAAATTAATTTTATAGTTTGAGGACTAAAACAAAACAAAAAATAGTTTGAGGACCAAAATGAAATTGATATCGTAGTTTGAGGACTAAAATGGAATAAAAATAATTTGAGGACCAAAATTAAACTAAACCTATAGTTTGCAGACCAAGATCACCATTTAACCAAGAATAAAAGCCAACAACTTTGGAAGTTACATAAAATATAGGGCAAAAACGAAGCAACAGCTTTTTCTTATCTTTCAAGTTTCAAGAAATTACTTGGGCTCCGTTTGCTAGACTGTAAATGAGTTTTACATTGTAAAACTACACGAATTTCGAGACTTTCATGTGTTTGGTATGGTAATTTAAGCTATGTAAAGTGGATTACAATGTAAAGGGTTTTACATTACATAGGCCATTTTTCTTTACTTCACATTTCTGATGTAATCCAAGTCTACCTAGGGAATTATGGTAGAATTCCTAATTTGCCCCTCTCACTCTCATCCCATTTTCTCCCCCTAAGGTGGCCGGCGACAGCGGCGGCGGTTGACGGCGGCGCCGGCCACCGTGGACCACCGTGGACGGCGGCGACGGTCTTGTGGTGGTTGTGGGAATGGCATTTTTGTCATTATTTTCTATATCTATTTTACTTTCCCTCCCATACCTTTTTATACCAAACACTTTCAATTCTTACCTACTTTACATTCCCTCAACTACTTTTCCTTTCCCTCACAATTTTTCCCTTGTAAAACCCTTTCCTTTACATACCCAAAACCCTTTCCTTTCCCTTGGAGTTTGAGAGTATCTTTTAGCACTTGGTGGATGTTAATTATTTTATTTTAAAGGGTCCTTAGGGCACATGTTAAAATTTTTTTATCGGTCAAATGAGTTTTCAAATATTAAAAATTATCTTTTACATAAATTTTCGTAGATTTTATGATATGAAATGCTCTACCAAAAACTTTAAAATGTGCCCTCATGACACATGTTAGATAAATCATATTTTAAAACTATAAATATATTTTTAATATATGATGCTAAGATTTTTTTTTATCTTTTAATAATATGTAGTAACCAAATAACCTATAAAAATTAAAATTTTTAAATATAATCAAATAATACTTTAACAATATTCTACTTTTTTTTAAATATTATAGTGAATTAGAGTGGATAAGAAATTAATAATTTAGGTGAAAGATCTCAATTTATTTTTTTTTATACACGAAAGGTCGGTCTCAATTTAAATACTTCTTGAATACCAAAAGAATTAATCTAAATTTATATCAAAACTTAATAACTATCCAACGGTCAATTTAAAGGTTCACTCTTGAAGTCGCAACGGTCAAATTTCACTGGAGAGCGTCAAGATGCGGCGAAAAAGGGGAAGATCACAAGCCTCTGAAACCCTCGATCCTGTTTCACAAGAACCACCGATCCAATCCCAAAACGCATCCACTGATTCCAAAGGCTTCTTTGCTTGTTACCTCTTGCTCTCTCTCAATCCTCGCTTTAAAGGCCATACCTATATCGGGTTCGATCCTCATCTCTCATTTTCTAATTTTGATTTCTCGTAGATTAAGTGGATTTTTTGGGTATTTGCGATTTTCTTTGATTTTTGCCCTTACTTGATTATTCGAGCCGATTTTAGTTTATCTGTATACATTCACAGATTTACAGTGAACCCACGACGTCGGATTAGACAGCACAATGGTGAAATTGGAAGCGGAGCTTGGAGAACCAAGAGGAGAAGGCCATGGGAGATGGTTTTGTGTATTTATGGTTTCCCAACAAACGTGGCCGCTCTTCAGGTCACATTCTATTTTCGTTGTACATATTTCTTTTCTTAAATCCCTTCTATTTGTTACTCCACATGCTAGGATCAACTCTCTTTTTGATCTTTGATATGACCAGGATGGTATTATTATTATTATTTAGTTTCATCTTAAGTGGCAACTCATGTTTTCTAGAAGGATTCACGTATATTCAGAATACCATTTATCTGTTCTTTAACATATGCAATCACTGACTCTATCATGTGGGTATTTGTCAAATTTACTTGGAAAATATGGATATTGGTTCAAGATTTTAGAATCACTAAAAAGTCTGGAATTTTGACCTTTTTGTTGGCCTTACAGTGTATATCTGATGATTAAGAATTATGCTAATTGGTTATTTTGACTGGATCTTGCAGTTTGAATGGGCTTGGCAGCATCCTGTTGAATCACTGGCTGTACGGAAGGCAGCTGCTACTTTTAAATTCCTCTCAGGAATTGCCAACAAGATCAAACTTGCTTATACAATGCTCACTCTCCCATCATGGCAGAGGTATATCTTATTTCTCTCTGGCTGTAGAAGTGGTATTAAGATGAATGCTTTTTTCTGGAATTGTATGGTTTTGGGTTCTGATACTGATATAGGATATAAATATTTGGTCACAGCATGAATATGACAGTAAACTTCTTCTCAACAAAGTACATGCAACACTGTGCTGGTTGTCCCAGCTTGCCAGAGCATATGAAGGTTCAGATTTGCTCCATGGATGAACTTCCATGTTATACTGGACTTTACGGATTGTCTGACAATGAAGATGATAGCATAGAGGAAGAGGCACGCAACAACATCACAACCAACGGCGATTTTGTGCCTGACGCTTTTGATGGTTCTGTCACTCATTTTTCACCACAAAATGAAGAACCAGAAGTAATAGAACCTTGTCTTCCAATTGCTTCATTGAAGAGGAAATTATCTCCAGTTACAACATCAGTAAGAGAAGAGATAATTGAAGACAGAGATGTTACCAGTTTGATGAATGAGAATAGTGATGAACTGAGTCAACCAGATAGCAAACAATCAGACTCTGCATCAGCTGCTAATGAAAATAAAGAATTCAGAAGTAGTTTCATTGTACCCAATGAAGTTGAGATAATAGATTTGTCCTCTCCATCTCCTAGTTGCAGAGGATTTTCAGGTAGAAAGAAGAGGAGTGTATCCTGTGTGGGTAGTACTGATTATATTGACTTAACAAAGTCCCCCAACTTCATCCAATTGTAAGGCGTTGAGTGTGGTGAGAAAGATAAATGTGTTAAACGAGTTGTACCGTTATTATTCTCTGATCATGTGGATCAGACAGTAAAGATAAAAGGCACTGGGTGCATTGTATGTAACACTGGTCTTTTCACTACTATGTGGAAAACTTGAACAAATAAGTGAAGAATGGTCTTTTTACTTGCAATTAGAGAACTCTAGAAGATCCTGCATTGAAGCCCTCCTTAATGAGGAGTTTCAAATCCTTACACGTTACTGGTTGGTCATATTGGTTAGAAGGTTCATCGTCATACCAAATATGAAAATCACTTGCCATTAGCTGATCATTCACTTGTTTGAATATAAAGCATTCAATTTTAAGGATTACTGAGTGACATAATAATCACATGAAACAAACACTAATATAGATGAAGCTCTCGAGGCTCTCATGTTGTTGATAAGGAAAACATGCATACGAGACTAAGTGTGTTCTGTGATTGACAAGCACATCTCTCAGTTTTTGGACAGCAATAAGATTAGATGAGCCTCGAGCCACATAATTCTGGCAACCTTTTCACATATAAATGTGAAACCATACGTTCACCATTGGCATTGACCAATAATGACTTTTGCTTGGGTAGCAAAACTATTGCAAAAAAATAAAAGCTTATATGTATTATGTATATTTATAAAGCTACTATTGTCCTACTTTTTTACACAAATTTTGACAAAATTCAATAAAAGCCCATACCAGCGAAAGTTACTGACAAATACAGCAGCCCTAAAAATGTAAAACAGCTAAAAATGGCGCAGCGCTTACAATAAGGTCAAAGCATCATAAAAAAAATGCACAATATCACCATCATGGTCGAAAAATGGCAATATTTGAAATTTACAAAAAGGAAGGATGCATTAGATATTGAAAATTGAGAGTGTGTTATAGTTGTGGTTGTTCATGTATCTCTAGCTGTTGCTCAGACTGCTGTGATTGCTGCTGTTGGTCATCATCACTTTGCCAAACCCAAACAATATCCTGAAGAGTAGGCCTTATGTTCTCTTTCAATATTTTCTGAAATTCCAATGTATCTCCGTCTGATTTTTTCACCTCCACTAAATGGAAATATGGAGTAACCTCAAAGATCTCTGCATCAATGGATAAGATGCCCTTCCTTCCTTCTTTTAGACCCTCTAATTTAAACAAACCAGCAGCTTTCTTCTTTATTTTCATCTTCAGACACCTTGCGGTTTCCTCCAACTTAGAGATAATTGCTGACGCAGGCTGCTTCGAAGTAAATCTTGCTTCTCTCTTCTTAAAACTGTCTTCAAAGAATCTGGAAAGATCAAAACCAGCAGAAAGGGAGATGATATCAAATGCATTTATACTGGTGGGGGCAAATGACTCCTGCCTGGATTCAGCTGTCATACTGTCAGTTTCATCTCTTTGATCAGAAGGATTTGTACCTGATCGAGACAGAGTCTTGTTTTTCACTTCAGGTTTTTTAAGTCTAGAATTTGGCCCTTTCTTGAACCAAGAACATTCCTTAATCTCAGCTATGGAAATCCTAGTTTCTGGATCTGGATCTAACATCTTGCATATTAGTTTGCGTACTTCAGGTGAGAACCAATTTGGGCATTCAAATTCTGCTTTGCCAATCTTCCTATACATTTCTATCAAATTTGAATCATGAAAAGGGAGATAACCAGCCAATAAGACAAACAAGACTACTCCACAAGACCATGTATCAGCTTTGGCTCCATCATACCCTCTCCTTCTGAGGACTTCAGGAGCAACATACGCAGGTGTGCCACAAGGCGTATGCAGCATGCCATCCTGGTGCTTGGAATCAGCCAGAGCACTTAACCCAAAATCGGAAACCTTAAGATTCCGATTATCATCCAACAAAAGGTTTTCTGGCTTTATATCTCGGTGGTACACACCTCTGCTGTGACAAAAATCAACTGCATTGACCAGCTGCCAGAAATATCTATGTGCAGCTTCTTCTTTGAGCTTCCCTTTTTTAGCCACCTTGTTAAAAAGTTCACCACATTTAGCATATTCTATAACAAAGTAAATCTTACTCTTGGTGGCCATAACCTCAAAAAGCTGTATAACATTGGGATGTCTAACCATTCTCATAACAGATATTTCACGCTTGACGCGATCAGCTAGCCCAGTTTTGATAACCTTATCTTTGTCAATTACTTTAATAGCCACACTCTGGTTAGTTACTGCACTCCGAGCATAGTACACCTTTGCAAAGGTACCTTGCCCTAGCAGTCTTCCTAACTCATATTTTTCCATTAAAACATTTGATTTGTTCTCCATACCAGACCACACAGTATGATGAAGTAATTGTTATAAAGAGTATAATTATATACATAAAGGCATTTCAACCATCTTCACATAAATCATGTATTAACAGAACAGGCACTCTAAAAACCCTGATGTGCCAGTAGTGCATCAGGGGATAGCAAAAAAATGAGCTGCTAATCTGTGATACACTCTCGTCAAGCATGAAGGAGGGCAGTACTAGCAAAAATATAACCTTATTGATCCCAGAGACAAAGCTATGATCACAAAAAGCGCGTGTATCTAGGACGAATTCCCTCAGGTACAAAAAACCAAGGGTCTTAAGCAGCGTACATGAATTTCGGCAGAAAGCATCAGCTGGAAATTCTGACAAGCAAAGGGAGAATTAACATTGTGTTCATCAATTGTTCAGCAAACATAGTAGATAAGCTGTTATCTTGCAAATACAGAAGGGAATTACGCATCTTACAAGACTGAACTTAATTAAATAGCAGATTAGAGTATGTCGATCATGGTACATCAGTGATCAATTTATACAGTGCTAGATGTTATCTTTTACAAGGTTAGGAAAGTCTCGTCACCAAAGGAAAATAATTACGAAGCGAAGTTTAGGGTTCAACTATCGAAGATTGACTAGACTAAACATGAGACATTACAAGAATCGAAGCAGTAATCCAACAATACTATATCCATGAATTCTCAGAATCGCAACAACGATGAACACAGAATCACTTTATAATAACTTAAATTCAAGCCAAGAATCACTGATGCACCGACTAGAAAGAAACTATGAGCAATATCATCAGAAAAACAAAAACAGACATCATAGACTAACCTTCGCTTGGAGATCGAGCTAGCACACAGCACAGCTAGTAGAAGAAGATGAAAGAAAAAATGAAGACCAAAATTTGACGGGTCGAAGACCGAGGAGAGATTGAAAACGTATTAGAAGCAGTTAGACAGTTAATTAAATTAAATTAAATTAATTAGATTTTAAAACTAATAAATGAATTGTTATTTATTTTTTGATGATTCAAGAAGGGTGAATACATGGACACTTCATTTTGAAGGCGTGTCGCCGTGTCAAACATGTGTCAGTGTCTGACACTCGTATGACACCGATACGACACATATCCATAAATTTTAGAATATAAATCAATTTTTTGTAACTTTAACATGATAGACGAGAGAAAATAATAATAGATATGACATATATTATAAATAAAAATTGTAATTTTTAATCTTTTCATTAAAAATTATGAATATTTAATTATTTATATATATAAATATATGCCGTGTTGTGTCGCGTAATTTTAAAAGTTTGACGTGCCGCTGTATTTATGTCCGTGTCGTATCTCGTATCCGTGTCAGTGTTGATAGGTGAGTATTAATCGAGGAAAGGGAGGAGACAACGCATATGGAGTAAAGTGGAATGACGTGGGCCAGAATTAGAGACGTGGAAGCCCATTAAGGAGAGAAGGAAAGCTCATGCTAAGCCTCGTGATCTTTCTGTTCACATCACGCCACGTGGCTCACTGTTTTTCACTTTTTTGTCATTGTGCCAAAAGCGGTTCATCTTNAAACAAATATCAACAAAAATCATTGACATTAACTAACAAAATAAAATTTACCTTTTAATCTTCTTTCTTAACTCCTCTTTCTTCTCCTCTTTCAACTAATCAAAAAATTAATAAACATAAATAAAAAATTAATCATTTTAATTTCTAAAAATTTACTAACACAAAAAATAACAAAAAATTAAACTAAATTCGAAAAATAAATTTAATTAAATAAAAAAAATTACTCACATATCTTCTTCTTCTTCTTCTTCCTTCTTCTTCCTTCTTCTTCTCCCACGTCTCTCTCTCTTTCACTCTCAAACACACTATCACACACTCACTCTCACTTAACTCACACTCACACACAACCCTCACTTCACTCTTTCACACACTCACTCACTCACTCACTCTCTCGGCGCACACTCTATCTCTCAACCCAACTCTCTCTTTCTCTCCTCAACCCAACTCTCTCTTTCTCTCTTTCTCTTTCTCTCTTTCTCCCCCAATTAAATAGGCCAACGGCCTTCCTTCCAATTTGAAAATTTGACCGGCAAAAGCCGATCAAATTTTCAAAATTATTCGCAGAAACCGAGCCGCTGTGGCTCGGTTCAGACTGACACACGTCAGTCTGAAATCGAGTCACAGCAGCTCGATTTCAGAACTTCTTTCTGAAATCGAGCTGCTGTGACTCGATTTTAGACTGACGTGTGTCAGTCTGAAATCGAGCCAAAGAGGCTCGATTTCAGCGTATTTTTCTGAAAAAAAAATTAACTTTTTATCAACCAATGCCACGTGGCATCGGCTGATTGGTTGGCTTTGTCTGAAGTTGAATTGGAGTAACGCGTATCCCATATGGGGAATTAAAAAAAAAATGTTAATAAATAATTAATTTATTTGTATTATTCATATAAAAAATCCAAAAAATTGGCAAGAATTAAATAAAAATTTCTTAAAGAGAAAACGTAAATGTTAACTGAATGTGTACGACGTATACACATTGGGCCATCTAAAAAAGCTATCTTTTTAAAAACTTTTGTGACCCAAACAATTTTTCAAAAGCTACTCTTGGTCATGGTCCAAAGTGGTTCACGGCGATCCAATATATAGTCTAACCCCTTGGATGGTCTAATGCCTCCAACTGGGTAGTCTTCTTTCTTTATCAGGTGACACCACGATCGGTCTAACTGTCCATTCCAGTATGTTTTTAAAAATATTTTTTTTGGTCGAATTTTTAATAATATTGACTTGTAGGAAAAAGGCAAGGCTAGTGCCTAGTAGAATTGGATTGGATCGAATAATCTAACTGTTCGAACCATTGGCTAAACTGAAAAATAAGGGCTTGTTTGAGCAACACCAAATTTTAATCTCATCTCATTCAATCATCATCTCATCTTAGGATTTGATGAACAGTACTGGTAAGGTGTTTTATGAAACCTCCATCTCATCTCATCCACATCATCATCACATTCACAACATCATCTCATTTTCGAGAATGGATCCTCAAGAGTTCCTCATCATGCATTTCTTGTGAATTTCTACCAATCCTCACCATTCACTTCATCAATGTCTCTATCTAATGCCACGTGTCTCCTATTTTGGAAATGCACATTTTTATCTAATGCCACATGCATGTCTTTAACTTCTATTTGTGTTTTTCATGAATACCTACCGTGTAGTCATTAAATTTACACTAAGTCAATTAATTAATTTTTAAATAATTAAAATATATAATTTAATTTTTAAATTATTATAATTATCAACGATTTAGTCCTTAAGTCAAATCTAATGACTAAAAAAATAAAAATTCAAGGACAAAAAATTATTAATGTAAAAAAAATCCAAAGACCAAAAAATATAAAATGAATTTGAATTCAGACACCAAATCATTATTAAGGGCCAAAGCGAAATAGTTGACAAATCAAATAGGCAAAATACTAATTTTGTCCTTAAATTTTACACCAATTGTTAATTTCGACCCTAATCTTTTTTTTTTGTTGTTAATTTCGTTATCAATGTTTTACATTTTGGTCAATTTTATTTTTTGACTAACTTTTTTCAATAAATTAATGGCAGATTGAATCCTATTTTTCAATTTGAGTTTCTTTTTCTATTAATTTTACATTACATATCATTAGTCACATCAATTCTATCGTTAATATTTGGCTAAAGTAAGAGCAAAAGATAAATTTGACCAAAATATGAATTATTAAGGACGAAATTTACAATGAAAAAAGATTGGGAACGAAATTAGTACTTTTGTCAATAAAATATTTCAAGGACTAAATCATATATTTCAATTATTTATAGACTAATTAGTTGACTCAATTTAAATTTATGAATTAAAAGATAAATTCTCTTTTTTTATTTCAGATTCATTTTGCAATTGAAAAAAAAAAATAGATGAGTGGACTTTAGTTTTGGCCTATGCACATGAAATGGAGTGAAGCAAAAACACAAACACGTGGCATTAAAGAGAGACATTGATGAAATGAATGGCTAGGATGGATAGAAATGCACAAGAAATGCACCATTAGGAACTCTTGAGGATCTTTTCCCAGAATACCCAGAGCATGATTCCTCAAACAAGCAGCGAAATCGTGAACAGTGGCTTCCCTCATATGATAATCTCAACAACAACAAGCCATCTCTTCCTTCAAAACCTATTGTTGCGACCGAACCCCTAATGCCTTTTACTTTCTCATCAAAACCCTATCCAACCCCTCAGCCATATGCGAAATCCCTCCGATCCTCGACCACATTGAACGGATCGAGAAATTCCATGGTTTTCGAATCAAAGGCATCCCAAGAAAGAGGCGACAAAAAAGAACTAAAAGAAATTCAGAAAGCAGAAAAGAAAGAGAAGCTTTGGGTGAGAGCGTCTTCTTCCGCTAGGCGTCCACTTTTGGGGTTTATGTAGATTTAATAGGGTGGGTTATGCCATTGAGATGCTGAATTGTATGATAAATGATGGGTTCAATCTGGATGATGACATATGTTCTTTGATAATATAATCATTGTGTGATCAAAAGGATTTGATGAAGGGCTTTGGGTTTTTGGGGAGATACGAACAAGTTAGGATTTTGTCAATGGACTCTTCAAATTTTATTAGATTCTTAGCAAGGGAAGGAAGTGGCGAGGATGCTCTTGGTACTCTGAATCAGATGAAAGATGGAAATTTGGGTGAAATTTCATTTATTTCTATGAAACTTTTTTGTTTTTGTGTTAAAGTTCTTATTCATATAAATAGGGAGTTAAATGCATAAAAATTAATAGTTAGGGTCTTAAATAGTATTTTAGCCAAGATTTCCGTTAAACTTTGGATGGAAATATACCTCATGACCCTTTTTGTTAACGGAGCAAACTACAGGGACCCTATCTGACACTTTTTAAACCACAAGGACCTTATCTGAAAATGGACCAAACCACATGACCATTTGTGTAATTTACCCTTGAAACTAACCTCATATTTTGGGAGTACATTTGACTCAAAAATAAATTTGAAGGCACAACTGAAAATGACTTCATACTTCAAAGGTACTCAAAGTACTTTTGCCTAAGTTGGATGGTACTCAGATTACTTCTTTGAATCTACTCATAAAAAAAATATTTTAGTATTCGTTAAATATTGGATATTAGATAAGGAATCACTAGTAAAAAATTTAAAAATTTTTGAATATTGAGCGGATAAGAATATTGCTTCAACTATTCGATATTTGTCTAAAATAAAAGGTAATTAGGGTAACTGGTATCAAATACTCAATAATATAATTTTTATATATATATATATATATTTTAGTTATTTTTTAATTATTTTATTATAGTTAATGAATATTGGATAGCGAATATTATATGTGGATAGATACAAATACTAATTTTTCAAATACGAATAAGTTATAGTTATTGAATAAAATAAACGGATAGAGATACAAATATTAATAAAATCATCGAGTGCTCTACCCATTGTCATCTCTAATATAGGTAATTTAATTTTTTTAAAATTTAATTCATATATTTTAATTTTTAAAATGTTTTTAATATAATTTTGTCTTTTAAACTTATTTTATAAGGATTAATTTTGAAAGGCAAAAAGATTGAGGAATATGTTATAGTTATTGGATTTGTTATATTCAAATTTGAAACGAAAAGAATATGACCATATTTAATAGTTTGGAATTAATTTGAAAAATTATAGAAATATATATATATATATATATATATATAAGATCAATCTAAAACAAATAAAAAATTTATGACTAATTTAAAATATATCTTATACATTTGGGACCAATTTGAGATTTTGATTTTTTTTTTTAAAAAAAAGTTATATTTGTTAGTATATACTTGGTTTGCACTTTTTATTCCTCTGTCAATTAACTATTAGTCCGGAGATTGCATGTCTTCTAGAAGTTCTAATAGTTTGATGGAAAAAATTATGAAGTGGTTTGTTGAGTCACCTCACCTCAGCAAAGACCCCTTCTCCACTTCATTAGAGATCCTTCAAGTGATTGTGATCTTCATCACTAAAACTACATAAACACATATCATCATTAATCACCTTAATTTTTCCTTTCAATAGTGGGTTTACCACCAATTTGTATAACATAGTCAGAGTGCAGTCCCACTTTTGAAAGAAAAAAATATTAAGGTAATTAATGATGATATGTGTTTATGTAGTTTTACTGACTTATTATTACTATTTATTATCTACCAAAATAAGTATTACTATTATTTATTTATTTATTCTTTAATCTGATCTTCCAATCAAAAGATGAAGTGGGAGAGTGAAGGAGCACCAAATATGGCTTACTTTCAAGTTTCAACACTACTCGAAGACTTTAACTCCTTCAATAGTACATTTACAATTGTTAAAGTCTTCGGCTAGTGTTAATTGTTAGTTTTCTTAGATTATTGATGGAACTTTTTAAATAATAACAATCTTACTTGCATATGTTAAATGTTTAATTCTAAATTATTTGCCATTGTATTTATGAATATAGGATTACAACATAATCAGTGTTGATTCAGATGGCATATATTGCAATTCAATGTTACAAAATAAGAAAGAAAAATAAATGTCAAGTTTTATCTTGTACTTAATTAATTAGCTTTCAGACTATTCTAATGGTCTTACATGAAATATCCTTTCCAGCAAGTTAATTAAATAAATACAATGAAAAGTTGATACCAAACAGATGAATATTATTTAAGCTATTTTCCAAAACAAATATATATATATATATACTCAAATATTAATTATACAAGTAATTGTCAACTATAAATATATAATTTAAGGTATATATATAATCAAACTGAAATTTGATTTAATAACAAATTCAGGAACTTTCTCACTCAGTTTGGTAGCCGCCCATGGAAACAATTCAGGAAGGATCTTCGTTAGTCACTCCAAAATCCCAATAGCCAAATAAGCAAATAATTAAGTTCTTGTATATTTGTCTAATGAGGAAAAAAGGTATCATTGTTGATTAGAACCAATTAAGCAAAAGGCATAATTTCAGACACCATGATACTCATTGGCTCTAAAAATTTTTTTTGTTCCATTTTAGTCCTTGAAATTTCTAGAAAGTTATAACATTAGTCTCTGTCTAATTTCCATCTATTTTGTTTAAGAAAGGAGAAAATTGACTTTCACTTCTCTAATTATGAAACCTAAAAAAACATTAACGACCAAAACAAAATTAAAAAAAAAAACATTAAGGACCAAAATAAATTTTAGGATAAACATTGCGGACCAAAATCTGTCAATTCAATTGTGAATTGTGAATTAATTATAGTGGAATTACTATACTTAAAACTAATATAGCAATCGATTCAATGAGGACATTGACTATAAGAGGAAAAGGATGTGGGGTTCCATTTTGATAGTTGACCAAGTTTTAATTAAAGTAATGAATGAAACCTGACAAGGCACGTGCTTCAAGAGAGAGCAGCACGTGCCCACCCTTCTTCTCCCGTTCATTGCACTCTCTTGTGTTATTACTTATTACCATATGATATGAGTATGACCATGCATGTTTTGGTTTGCTTATATCGATTCGTTATTAGCTATACATATATCATCATGACTCCACCCACAAAAGGATGCTTCAAGATGCATTCATGTTAACAACAAAGCAAAATATATACATACATATGTGCAGTAAGAAAAAGCTAAGGGTGAAGATATATCATATATAGAAATAACATTTGACATGCATAATGGTTTATATTCAAATTCAGATTTAACTAGTATGTATATCGTTATTGTTGGACACATTCATTAAAGTAGCGTTATTATATTTATCCACAGAACTCACAAGGGTTTTAAAATACTCTGGTTGGTATTAGTGAATTTGATAGGTACCTGTTAACTACCAATAACACCAACATCAGAATTCAAAAGTGTAAAAGAATTTAGCAAAATTAAATCAAATAATTGAATTGAGTCTTGGATTCCACTACACATACGGTACACACACATGAATGATAATGTTCATTCCCAGCTTCCTCATCACATCACAATATTAACAAATCACAATATTAACAAATGATTATACTCCTAATTAATTAATTAATGAAGTCAGCAGCACCAAATTAAAGTGTATTTGTTGACTTGAACATCACCCATGAGAATGTGAAATCCCAAATGCATCGAAGAAATTGAATTATTCACCAAGTCACCCACTCCACTCAGTACTATATATATAGCTAAATACTACTAATTCAAATCTCAATCTCGATCGATCGTGTGACAGATTCCCTCTATATATATATATATATATAAACAAGAGCTTCAATTTTAAAGTCCTACACCTCCTAATTAAATTGCTCCTTCACCAAACTCATTTCAACATTTAACAACATATAACTGCATAAAACCACATACATACGTGAAGCTTCAGGAAAAGCTTAATCGGCCTCCCATGGCGGCGATCCAGAATCAACGAAGAACGACGATGACAATAACGACGTCGTGCCGTCAGTCGTTGAGCAGAGAAGCATCGAATCTCTCAAATTACGAAGGATACCACGGCGGCGAAACGGCGCCGTCGGTTCCGTTCACGTGGGAATCGGAACCAGGAACTCCAAAGGTCAAATTCCGAAGAGACGCTTCTTCTCTTCCTCCTCTCACGCCTCCTCCTTCATTCTCATATCGTAACCCTAACAATAACAGAAGATCCAATTCCAATTCCAAAGCCCATAAAAAGCCCAATAGTCTCTTCCAGACGATATTCCCCACGCGCCTAACCGCCAGAAAATCACGCGCTGAATTTTCTTCTCCTTCTCCTTCCTCTTTCTCTTCTTCTTCTTCTTCTTCGTCTTTGTCGTCGCCGGCGCGGCTGAGATCGCGATCGGTGCCGTCGTCGCCGATCAGATGTCCCCGGAGATCTTTAGATCGGCGTTACGACGACGATCGTGAAGTGGAGGAGGAAGATCTGTACGGTGTGCCGGTTTCGAGTTTGTGTTTCGGCAATAATGCGAGGTCTAGAGGATGCTACTCCTCCATCATCAAGAAGATGCAGCTTGGAGATTTTCTGTGAGAATTTTTGTTAACAATGCTTTGTGTTGTTTCTTTTGGTTCTTGTCAATAATGGTTGATAAACTCATTTGTATTATTAATGTGCCAAGCCAAAATCAAAGGAAATTAATGCATAAATTCTTATATATCCTTAAACATGCATGCACTGTTTCTTATTAATCTCTTTAGAAAGTGATTTTTCCTTTGTAATCCACCCAAGTGTTGTGGTGAATTAGATCAAAACTTAATGGAAAGACGGATTGAGTAAAGAAAAAGTAATAGCAAGGAGAATAAGAGAGAATGTTTCATGTATTCTGTCTATTTCCAGACTTTATACTTTCATAGTTTCATGGTTTTGTTTCGTTGCTCTTTCGTAATAAAAAGAATAGGTGAAAATTTCATTTTGGTATTTCATGTTTACTTTAAATTCTATTTTGGTCATTAATATTTTCCAATAATTGCATTTTGGTCCCTAACTACTGAATATGGTCATATCTCTCTCGTTTTAAGTCTGAATGCAATGAAATTGAAATTATAAGTTGCACTTGATGAGTTCTTTCTCTTTCCAATTTGGGTCGTCGACAAACGATGTTAAATCAAACCTGAAAGTGAGTCTCTCATTTAATGAAGTTGACCGGTCATATTTCTTTCGTTTCAAATCTGAATGCCACAATATCAAAGATATTAGTTACTCTTGATGATTTTTTTCGTCTAGTTTAGGCTATCGACAAACATGGTCAAATAGTATCCCTAAATTTGATATTGTTGTTTTGACCAAATCTAATGTTAGAGTACTATTTGATATTGTTTATCGATCTTTCCACCTGAATAGAGAAAAAACTCACCAGAAGTAACATGTAGCTTCTATTTTGTTGTATTCAAACTTAAAACGAGAGAAATATGACCAATTTCATGAAAGAAAAAACCCACTTTTAGGTGCGATTTAACGTAACTTGGCAGAAAAAACTCATCAAAGAGTAATTCATAACTTCAATTTCATTGTATCTTCACTTGAAACGGGAGAGATATGATCATATTTAGTAGTCAAGGACCGATCGCTGAACTAATTAATCAAGAAACATTATAGACCAAAACAGAACTGTTGAAAAACATTAAAGATTAAAATGGAACAAAAAAAATATTAGGGACCAAAACCAAATTTGGAGTAAAGATTACGGACCAAAATGAGGTTTTGACCCAAGAAATATGTTTACATTATAAAACTAATTATATTTCCTTACTAGAGTTCACTCACAATAATTATAGAAAATTTTTATTTTGAATATTTTTTTTATAAAAAAATGGCTATTTAGTTGATCGAAAATGTGAATAGAATAGATGTTAATATCTCATTTGATTTCATTAATTGCTAACTCATATAGTCAACGTGAATTACACTATATTCTTTTTATTCTATTGCAAACGTGAAGGGAGCAAATAGCAAAAACGTTAGGCTGGAATCTTATTTTGTGTTGTCTTTGGCATGTGATTGCGGGAAGAAAATAACATTTTTTTTCTCTTTTTTAAAAAATTGAGAATATAATATATACATGGAAATGAATTATTTATATTATGAATTGATCATGAGAGTGAACTTCGGACTTTGGAGTCTCCTGTGTACCAAGTTTAACAAATGCAAATAGTAGGTGTTCATCTTCTTCAAGTGCTCATCTACTTCGAATGATTGAAGTTTTGGTGACTTTATGTGAACATAGAATAACTTTTAATTATTTTCCATCTCAAAAATGAAAATAGAAAGCAAAGAAATCAAACTTCCTATTTGGTTTGCATCTGCAAAACGATCTGTTAACATGGGATGGTACAGATAAAGTTCTGTGGGTGTGAATTAAATTTATTAGGCTCTTACTTATATTTATTTATTCCTTCAACTCAATAAAACCTCTGTTCTTATGGATTAAGATGGAGGAAAAACGAGAAACATAAAAAAATAGGGAAAAAAAAATCAAATCATAATTTGTTAATGAAAAGTTTGCTCACTGTAGTCTTCTTATGTGGTACACAGAAGTAGGGTTTAACACTAACAATAATAATAATAATATGTTTTCAAGGTTCATTTGAATGTTAAGCTGTTCAATATTATTTATGTAAGATTTTAGATTTAAGATCTTGTGAATACGACTAATTGCCTTGCAAAATTCTCCCATCGTAAGTGTACGACACGGGTTGAGTTCGAATATAACCAAAAATGTTATTCTAGTTCAGTGTTCTGACTGCATTTATTTGGATCAATGATTTTACCTTATCTGTCACAGGTACACAAGTAAAAAACTTAACTCAATATATTAATTAAACTTGGTACAAATACTTATGTTTAATGATGTGAAATTGCAAATAAATGAGTTAAGTTTACATGCCATGACATAATGACCAAACGTAAGAACAGAATAGTACAGAGAAAAGGCAACAACATTTCCATGAATTGCTTTTAAAGGCTTTCTACAAGCTTGCATCAACAGAGCTTTTCAGATCAGATTTAATGACAAGGATAGAGGAAAAAGGAAAATGAATCTCCTGTACAATATAAATCATAAGATTGCAATGATTTGTATATTTTTACTCACATAAAATTATGGGTCCTACATATATATTAAATAAAACAAAAAAATGTTGACAGTTGATTTACCTTAACTAAGACTCTAAGAATTCCTATATATAATAAAGAAACTTTATATATCCATTATTAATTAGTTGACAGTTGATTTACCTTAACTAAGACTCTAAGAATTGAGATTTAAAAATGTTGTTGCATTAAATATTTGGTTGAAGAGTTTTGTTATTGTTTTTGTAGTCCTACCCAATTTAAATGAGATTAATCTTCGTCTAAACCATCAAAATAATAGAAGGAAGACACTTTATCATTCATTAAAAAAGAAAAAGAGATTATATATATATATATCTTTTGTTTAATATATAAGAAGCATTGACCAGCTGTTGCTAATTACCTTGCCTTTTAAGCACTTGCTGTTTCCCTGTTCTGAGAAATACTCCCTCAACCTGTTTGTGTTTTTGCCTCAAAGAAATTAAGTCCTTCTTCCTCCTCAGTCCTCAAAACCCCACCACTCAGATCAACACTTAATCTAGAGGCATGCTTGGATGTCCATCAGAAACAGGTAAATATATGATGAGAAAAAAAAAGCTTTTTAATTTGTTCTTTCTTTCAATTTTCCTTTCTTTTTTCTCTAGATATATATATATATATAATATATATCATCAATTGGACTATGGACATGTCAATAATTTCTCTTACTGTTTATCTGATATTTCTGTTGTGTTTTAATTGATTGATTGATTGAAATCAAAAGCAGAAGAAATAGCAATAAAGAAGACAGCAGAGGCAACAATAGAAGCAGGTTCTGGTGAGATAATAATGGGAAGGAGGCATTTGTATGGAGGTTCAGGAACAACCTTAAACACAGTGACTCCATGTGCTGCATGTAAGCTTCTGAGAAGAAGATGTGCTGAAGAATGCCCTTTCTCCCCTTACTTTTCACCCCATGAGCCTCAAAAGTTTGCTGCTGTTCATAAAGTCTTTGGTGCAAGCAATGTCTCCAAGATGCTCATGGTAGTTCAAACTTCACATATACATATATAGCTTCATTCATTCATTCATTCATTCATTATTAATTCCTCAATTATCAAATTAACTTGTGTGATTGATTCTATTATATATATGTAGGAAGTGGCTGAGAGCCAAAGAGCAGATGCTGCAAATAGTCTGGTTTATGAAGCAAACTTGAGGCTGAGGGATCCAGTGTATGGATGCATGGGTGCAATTTCAGCTTTGCAGCAACAAGTTCAGTCATTACAAGCAGAGTTAAATGCAGTAAGATCTGAGATTCTCAAGTATAAGTACAGGGAAGTAGCAGCTAGTCACATGATTTCTGGGGCTTTGGTTTCTTCTTCTTCAGTAGTGGAAGATCAACCAATCATTTCTGCAGACTCATCACAACAACAACAACAAGCTCTTCCTCATCATCATCACCATCATCCTCCAAAGCCATTATTATCATCATCATTAGCTTCTGCTTCTGTCAATGTTCTTTCATCCTTGTCTTCATCTTCTGATCCTTCTTCTTCTGTATACACAACCCCTAAGAGCAGTACTAATATCAGCCATGGATCCATTTCTTCCACTGAAAATAATGTCCCTTATTTTGTCTGATTATTATTATTATTATTGTCATTATTAATCCCTTCTTCATATATTATTCATATATCAATTCCTGTAGGATTATTTGATCATGGATGGATCCTCTTGTTTTTTTGGCATAAAGTTTGATTAATTAGCCATATATAGACACTATGATTTTTGTTTTGTTTTTATATGATTGCTAGCTATTTTATGTTCTGCTTCTTCGTCTTCTTCATCTGTAAGAATAATAATACATTCTAAGTGTAGGCACAGATAGTATATATAAGTATATATTTACTTCCCTGTGATATATCAAATTATCAACCAGTTTCACTGGATTCTGCTCTCTTTTGAAAGTAGCTGCTCTTTTTTTTTTTCTTTGTTCTGGAAAGAGATTGAATCTGAACCCTTGATGGATGCAGAAAAATGAAAAAAAAAAAAGTCAACTGGGGTAGTNAAAAAAAAAAAAAAAAAAAAAAAAAAAAAGTCAACTGGGGTAGTCTAGGTAATGATGATAAAAATTAAGGAGATTACAGCAATTGATGCAGTGAGAAATATGATTTCATCACAGAATTGTTTGTAGCTCTGAAGATCTCACATGGGGAGGAGGAAAATGGGGTTGTTTACATTTGACTAAAACCTTTAGTTTGTCATGAGAGTCTGTGCCATCTGAAATATTTTGAAGGATTATCAAAGTTTTCAAGAGCTTGAAACATGGAGAGAGAAAGTGATAGAGAGAGAGAGAGAGAGAGAGAGAAAGAGGAAAATCAGGTAATTAAGGTAGTGAATATTGAACCTGTTCCCATGTGAAAGATTGAAACTTTACGTGTACAGATCCTTTTGCTTCATTTCTTACCTCTTGTATGTAAAAACTGTTGAATTACATAGCCTTATAGTCACATCCTCTCCTTTAAAGTTATGATCATCAATTGATACAGTGTTTATTTAAGAAATATCTCTCAATTAAGCACTTTAATTTGCTCATATATTAAAGTTTAGATTGTAAACAAAATGCATGGTTTTGTCATAGATGTTTTTGATAAAACTCATTCTCAACATGTTTAAGTGTCTTCTCAAAATTGTTTGACCCATGAAAATCTTTTTCACTTCTATAAGCCAAATTTAGATATATTGATTAATGGTTATTAACTATAGAACAAAGATCCGAAAATATAAGTGAGTGTTTTCTTTTTTTGGTAAAAAATACAAGTGAGTGTTGGAGTGGAATGTGATGTGATGAGTAACAAAAATTAGGTAAAAATGATTGGAGCTGAGGATGGAAAAGTTTTGATGATGTTTTGTAGTTATTAATTAACATGGGGATCAAACACACTATTCATTCAGGAGCCCAAACCTCTCTTTGGAATGACAATTGGCTACCTCTTGGTCCTCTTAGAAGCCTTATATCTGGACCTCTTCTCCCCCATGAATCTTCTCTTAAGGTAGCTGATGTCCTGACAGATGGGGGTTTTTGGGATTGGCAGCAATTTTCTTTTGTTCTTCCCCAAACGGTTTATCATGCTTTCATTAGCTCCCCCAGGAATCCTTTCTCTAATAATAGTGACACTCTATCTTGGGGCCCCTCTTCGGATGGTACTTTCACTGTAAAATCTGCATATCTTCTTCTCTTGCATTCAAAGGATTACTCTGTCAAGAACCTAAAGTGGGTATGGAAACTCCAATGCCATCCAAGAATTAAGTTCCTTATATGGCTCATTTGTCATGATTCTGTTGCTACAAATCTCAATCTCGCCAAAAGAGGCATGTCTCTCTACCCTTACTGTGTGCTCTGTGGTACGCATGATGAATCAACCAATCACCTTTTTCAAACCTGTCCCATCACTTGCCTCATCTTCAACTACTGCTCGTTCCCTCCTCACATAAAGTCTGCTGATTTTTTCACGTGGTTTAAATCGTGTGCCACTTGTAAAGATCCTTCCTACCTTCATATTCCTTTTGGAACAATTTTCTTATATGTTATTTGGAATATTTGGCTCTCCAGGAATAGGAAGATATTTCATTATGAGCCTATATTCCCCCCTGTTGTGTATGACTCTGCTATCAAACGGGCTGCAGAATTTTTCCATCTGACCTCCTCCCCACCTGTCAACATTCACCATAAAGATCCCACCTCCATCTCTTGGTGCCCCCCACAGGAAGGATGGTTCAAAATCAATATTGATGGGGCATGTGATCCTGTATCCAAAAACATTGCTGCTGGAGGACTCATTCGAGATCATTGGGGAAATTGGATTACGGGTTTCAACAAGTTTTTGGGATCAGGAAATAGCTTTCTTGCGGAATCTTGGGCTTTCTTTCTTGGTCTCAAATTAGCTCAGGATAGATGTATTAAAAATATATGGATTGAATCTGACTGTTTGAACTTAGTTTCACTCTTATCTTCCAATGAAGATTGTGGTTTACATAAAGTGGCTCCTCTGTTGAATGCTTGCAGGTCTTTAATTACCAGTTTTGATAATTGCAAGATCTCCCATGTGCTTCGAGAGGGGAATCAACCTGCTGATATCCTTGCTGATCAAGCGCTTAAGTCTACTTCTTGCTACACTGTTTTTGACTCATGCCCAGTTTTTGTATCTGTTTTGTGTTCTGCTGATGCTTGTGGAACCTCATTCCCACGGGGAATTGGTTAGAGTGATGTTGGAGGGCATGCTCTTTTGTGTCGTGTTCCCAGTGTAGTTCTGTTTATGTTTGTTGCTTGTTCCGTTTCTAGTCTTGATCTTGTACTGAACCTTGGTTTTTTTTTAATGAATCCCCTGTTTACGAANAAACAGAAAGGAAAAGTTTAAAGTGCATTGGGTTCAGTCGTATTTGGTGGTGGCTAGGCTGTATGTACTTCTTTGGTGCACGAGCGATATAAATAAAATCACAGCATGCATCAAAGGTTGATAAATTGAAGAGCACAGGGAAGTGAAGAATCTTTCGCGCCGCTTTCACCGAATATCAATGGTCAAAACTATTATTGGTACGCCTAACATATGGAGTCATTTTTGTAATTTTGTTATATCTCTAACACTTTTTTTTTGTCAATTATACCCCCAATGTTTCACATTTGAGTCAATTATATTTCATCCTCACATTTTTTTGCTTTAAGATCCCTAAGTTTTCATTATTTAGAAACCCTCCATTCTCTCAAGATTTTTCTTTCACACGAGTCCCTAACTAATTACAGAACAATCCAGATGTTTGTCATCTTTAACGAACTGGTCCCTGCAACTGAGAAACTCGAAAAATTTCTCCCCTCTATTTTTCATAGTTCCAAAAACTACACATAAACTCACCAGTGAGCCTCAAATACAAAAAAAATCGAGCAAAAATACCAATAACTCTAGCTTCCAGCGTTAACACACAATCTCAGGTGGCGATGTCGTCGTGGTTTTCGAAATTGAGAAGTAAAGTAACTTCAAAACCCCTTTGAAGAGAGAGGGAAAATAGAAAATATGGATGAGAGGCGGTTGTAAGAGAAGAAAAATGGATGAGAACAACATAATTTAGAGGAGACCAGGAAGCTGAGGACGACGATAAGAAGAACCATGTCGATGGAAACAAAGACATTGGACGGTAACGATGAAGTGTGGTGGTGATGTTTTAGGGTAAGAAAATGATGGTTGTTAATAGCTTCTAAGGACCTGTTTATTTAAGATGAAAAACATTCTGAATTATTCTATAATTAGTTAGGGGTTGGGGTATAATTAACTCAAATGTAAAACGTTGAGAGTATAACTGACAAAAAAAAAATATTAGGGGTATAATTGAAAATGACCCCATACGTTGGAGGAATAAACTGTACTTTTGCCTAACTTTTATTTTGATACCAGTGTCTTATTGAGAAATATTATCATATTTTAAAAATTAATGAAATAATAACTAAATTTCAATTTTTTTTTCTAAGTTTGGGTTTATTTTTTAATTTCTGAGAAACCTTAACCTTGATTAATTATAAAAATTTAAGGCCACTTTCTTTTTAATTATTCTCATTAATTAATTTAGTTAGTTTATAAATATTCTGATAGAAAATACTTCAAATAATGCTCCACTTTTTCAAATACATATAATGTAATATATGAAAAATATAAGAACTTATGCAATGTTGGATAGTGGAGCTAAGTATACCTCTTTTAGCAGCGGTTCAAACTCAAGTAATCACACTGTCAGAGACCAATTAGGTTTTTTTTTTTTCGGGTGAACCATGGATTTTTTTCCCATCTATTTGTGTAACGGTTTATGTAAAGATTAATTCCATTTAGGGTGAGAAACGAACACTTTAAAGTCCTCCCAACAATATTGATTCTAGATATCAAATTTGAGTCTTCTTAGTTAGAGTGCATGGCTAACCACTATATCAAACCTTTCTTCGTCAGTGAGTTTTGTTTTCTATACAATAGACAATAGTATCAAATGTTTGTTGTAATGGTTAATCTCGATGGACATGGTAATGGTGGTGGAATATATAGTTGTGGTGGGTATAACATGACATTAATCAGCTAGTAATAGTGATGGTGATCATAATTCTAGTAAAGAAATTAGTACGGTAGTGGTGGCGGTTGCATAGAAAGTGGTATTGGCGTGGTCGCTTTTTTTATAGAATAGTGGTGGTGGTGATGAGTACGGAGTAGTGATACTGATAAGATACTATTAATGATATATGACAATATCAAAAAAAATCGTTTTTGTTATTCAAAATATTATAAATATTTTCTCATCCTTGCTTATCATGATGCATGGATGGAATCAAATATTCAATAATTTGTAATTGATTCAAAAGTCTCAAATAGAATAAATCATATACATAAGCTAATATGCATATATAATCCACAACAAAACAGATTGTACGTGATCACGGATCGATCAGTATCATATTATGATGGCGAAGAGACAAATTTAGAGTTTAGACTAACATTCATATTATAAATAAAGAAATTACATACTTTCATTAATATTAAATTTCTCATGTTACAAACTTTGAGCTAATTAACCTCAAATCTAAATGCAACCGTTCATGACACACAGACAATAATCTTTAAATCAATCCTGCACCACACAAATATAACATAAATAGTCATATATACTACACAACATCATCATTACTTCCTTCTTTTCTCACCCTAACATTAGACATACGTTGTTATCAAATATCAAAGCACATCACGCCAAACCTAGCTAGGGGCAGTGTGACCTAGTTTTGAATGGAGTGTCCAACGCCAGGACTGTGTCCAGGGGCTGTGGGCCTAAAATCATTGACATTGTGACCGGGAGCCGCCTCGCTTGGCGGAGGCGATGGTGGAGACATGATTTCATTTGTAGTCACTAAGCCACCATGCATGTTCTCTTGGTCTTGTTTTGCAAGGTTTTGGGACTTGAGGTTCCTAATGCCATGAATACATAGGAACCCCTGGCACAAAAGGAGTGTAAGGAAAATCAAAGAGAAAATGAGCTTGTTTTGTGCCATGAAGATGAACTACAATCAAAGAGAATAATGTGTTTATATGTTGAACTCAAAATGTCTAAGCAAGCTAGCGCAAGAGAAGAGAATGTCTAGCTAGATGAACTAACTAAGAAGCATGCAATAGACAATTTGAGTTGCTTACACACTTCACTCTGTGACCTTTTTATAGACCTCAAAAGCACCATATGCTTATGGGGGGACCATTATTTATATATATATATAAAGTTGTTGTTGTAAGCCCATTAACCTAATATGTCTGGCAACATTAATATAATGAAAGGACTTATAACAATCCTCACAAAAAAAAAGGACTTATAACAATATAATTAGCTTTGGCTTAATTAGTACCATGCATTGAGGCATTTTATTTTTTTTTTTTTTCGGTCTAAGCTGGGGTATCGCTATCGTAATAAATAAATGTGACTAATTCATTTGCAGCGAATTCTTCACCCAAGAGTAAACAGCTGGACACAATGTTTTCTATATTTAATGGTGAGGTTCGAGCTTTCACCACTTATGAATTTTTTTTTCCGTAGAACTTATGAAAATTTTGATACAACATACATTTTATGTGATACTATATGGAAAGTTGGGGGACAATTTGATCCTATTTACAAGCATGCAAGTTATAATTCAAAAATGGTGATGATTATATTATATATCTCTACATATACACACATAATATAGGGCCACAGCTGGAACTTGAGGCCAGCACTAAACCAAACATGAAGGAAGGGTGTACATGTAGGCATATGTATATTAGTTTTTTTTCTTCTTTTTCATGATACTAAATAACAAGTTGGGAGACAAATATTGATCCTAGTTTTGGAGTATATATAGGCTAATAGGCCTACGCTATTTTATATGTGGCAAGCAACTTGAGGCGCATATTTGTTACTGCTTTCTTTCTTAAATGAATTTCGATTTTTATCAAAAATACCCTATCATTCACCTTTTTTTTTTTTTTGAAAAATGTACTTTTTTATTCCCAAACTTTACATTATCTATCAATTTTGTCCCTATTTTTTTGCAATCAATTTTTTCTAACATTTAAAATTTGGTTAATTTTATCTTTTACTGATCTTACTTTAACTAAATATTAACGACAAGATCTGCATGACTAAAGACATGTATAATGTAAATTTTTTTTGAAAAAAAAAACTCAAATTCTAACTCAATGAAATCGTTAATTTATTGAAAGAAATTAATCAAAGAATAAAATTGACCAAAATGTGAAACATTAGAGATGATATTGACAGCAAAAAAAAATAGAGATGAAATTGATAATTATTGATTAGTGTAAAGTTTAGGGACCAAAAAGGTGTTTTTACTTTTTTTTTTCAATTGCGTGGATGTTATCAATCTGCGTGTGTTTATTTAACCAAATTTAGATTTAAGTGTTTATATTATGAAAACTACAAAGATGGATTTGTGTAAATCTAACCTTGAGTTCACAATCTTAGTGAGTTTCTGAGGGCTTGGAATCGTCGGATCCTGCAAGCAAGAATGCACAGGGGTCTCCCTGTGATTCTCCTCCGATGCTAAAGTTAGAATATAGATCAAAGTGTGGGAGTAAGTTTTTCTGTGGAATGAGAATGGTTACCTGAGAATGTGTGTCTTCTTGTATTTATCCTCCTCCCCTTTTGTCTCCTGTTGGTACGAGGTCCAAAAGGGACGTTAGGGGTGTTTTCGGGAATGCACAGGGAGTGGGTTGATGTGTCTTGCTGTTCTAACGTGTCAGCTATCACTGTTGAACTGTAGTGGGATGTTCAACCTTCCTTTTTGGGAGTCAGTGATAGCCAAGAGTGTTTTTCACCGTATCTCTGTGCGCAGGGGGCGTTTTGGCATTTTGCGTGTATGCTTTTGTTCTAACGTACACAGTGGCTGGTATGGCCTTGTCTGGTCACGTGGCCTTGAGGATCTCCGCATTAAATGTCAATATCTTGTCATTAAATGCTTGAGTGGAAGGGATTTGCCTGGGTTGTTTTCCGCCAAATGACCTTTGTCCTTTAGTGTTAATTTAAAGGATGTATATCATATTATGTTTTTAATATTCAAAATTTCAATAAAAACATAATATATAATATAAAAAATTAAAGTAATTAATTAGTTATGAAATTTTTTTTAGTATCTTTTTATAATAACAATATAGTATTAAATCTGTACATAAATTTTTTAAGAAACCGACAAACAAATAAGCTTTCCAGCTAGAGTGCCACTCACTGTTGATCTGAGAGTTAATAGCAGCCATGTTTTGTTATTGGCCCTTACTGGTACAGCTTATTACTGTGAGCACATGCGCGTGTGAAATAGGGCCTCCTGTTTATCTATATCAATATGTAAAAAATATTCGGTGAGTGAACTAGAAATACTTTTAGTTCACAAATTGATTAATTCAGCCGCTAAAAAATATAATTATTTTAAATAAAAATATTTTATAATTAATAAAATAGAATTATAAAATTCAATAACATATATTTATAAATTCATAATTTTATTATTTTACACGAATAACATATACAGATGTCGTAATATAAACAA
>QANZ01027735.1:0-12928 GCA_003254925.1 Chamaecrista fasciculata | reverse complement strand
GCCAAAAAAAAAAAAGCCTAGATGGAACAGGGGAAGAGGGAATAGAGTTAAGGAGAAAAGAAAAAGAAAAAGAGGAAAGAGAAATAGATTGAGAAGAATGAAAAGAGGCAAAAAGGCAAAGATTATTACTTTGACTTTCTCATGTTTTATTGGGTAGAGTTGTGTAAGGCAATATATAGTTGAGAAGTAGTAAGTAGTTATTATTGTTAGCAATTTTTTATTCTATGTAATCACATATTATATATTTTATTTGTATATAAAAGATTATTAAATATTTATAATTAGTCCAATTAATTAATTGATCTTATTATTATTATTTATGGACTAATCATGTTATTTTATGAGTTTGTGTTAAATAAATAAATAAAATGTGTAGAAACCATAAAGTCCAACTTTGTTAATGGGCCAAGGCTATTTGGGCTAGGTATCTTTTGGGTTATGGTTCTGCAAGGTGAGATAATTATATATAGGAATTATAGGAGTTAGTCAGAAAAGAGACTAATTTTAGAAACCCTATTATGTCACTCTCGTATCCATCTTGTAAGAGGGTTCTGACAGCTATTTGACATTTTAAAAGAATTTAACCCGCCTTTGTGCTGATTGACAATGGATCAAAGTAGGTTCTTTATTCTTCTTCGTTTGTGATTAATTTTTAAAGTAATCTTTGTCAAAGATCCAATTTTACAACCGTCTTACGCTTTCGCCTTCAGTTTCATGTATTATTGTATAAAATTTCTGGTTAGTTGTAAGTTTGAGCCATCAATTATTAGTTGCAGTTTATTACAGGTTAGGCTTCTCATTGAGTGTGTTAATATATATATATATATCTTCATCTATAAATACCTTGTATCTGAGCTTTAGAATTCAACCAATAATAATTCTTGATTTCTCTCAAAACACTTTCATAGTATTAGAGCCATTCTGATTAAGAAGCTAAGGCTTGTAAGAGATGGAGTCGAGAGTTACACAGAGTGTAGGCATTCACGAAGATGAAAACATAGATGTAAGCACTAGGTATTGTTCCAAAAACCTTTAATTATTCTCTTCTAGATAAACTGGCAGGAATCGCAGGATACCAATTTTCTTTCATGGTGCATGGCATCAAGTGACTACTACTGTTAAGGGTCACAAATTACAGAAGTATGTGGGGGGTTCACGCTTTGTACCTCCAAAGTTCTTGAGCGATGAAGACATGCTCAATGAAGAGTTTCTTAGTTGGGAACAAGAAGATTTCCTATTACTAATTTCAATGTGATACACTCAAGAAGAAGAAAGGCAAAATGAAGAGACAGAGAAAGGACTAAAATGGAAGAATGCAAAACAATTTCGTACTAGAGTGAAAATTGTACAGCAGGAGGCACATATTCGAGTGTGTGCTAACTCCAAGACCAAGGTCTTTCTATCATATTGCTTAGCTTTCTCCTACACCATTATGCTCCTTATATAATAAAAGAGATGAAACAAAAAATACTAAGAGACTTGATCCCTCTAGCTAACAACTTTTGTCCTCTAGTGCAAGGTGATTAACATGATAGCCTCACATCTTGCTTGCCACGTCTTTGTTACTTCCAGCACACCTATGAGTCATTTGCTCCTTATACCACTTCAGTCTTGTGATATGTATCACAATGTCTCAATTTATGACACACAGATAGGATCATCCAATATAATGCAAGTTTTATATGAGATGAAAAATGCAACAGAAAGAAAATGCGAGACTAAATAAAAAAATGAGCACAAGATTTGAGACAAAATATAATTGAATCATATAAGTTGGAGAAGTCCTTATGTCCAAATCTTCTTCCATTCAAATATTCTATTTCCTCGCTAACCTCCTCAACTCCACTTACCAGAGAACAATTCAACTCAAACACTAATTAGCTCATCATCATTGCTTCCAACACGTACAATCTACAATTCTACATTATGTATATCAAATTAAAATGTAATAATTAAACAGAAAAGCATATATTCATACAGTTTTGTTAGGATGCATACCAAGGTGCGAAAGATACACATAATTCAAGATGATATAAACAACAATTCCATTATATCCTGTATGCAAAGCTAGAGATTCTTATTCGAGCCCTGGAGTCGACATTTGTTGGGAGGGCTTTAACTGTTCGCTTCCCGGCCCGAATGGAATTAGTCTTTGCCTAGACCGTAACACGGATAGGTAGGGGACACCCATGGTATTTACCAAAAAAAACAATAAAGGAAAAAATCTTAAAAAAAGAAAGAGGACAGTATTCTTATTCATAAATGAGAATGTTCTGCATACATATATACTCGTAAAGTAAGAAAAGAAATATAATCCCCCCCTCCCTTCCTGACCTCGAACACAGAATCCATGGAATAATTTATCCAATACTAACCATGGAGACGGAGGTACTGCCGTACTGGTAAAAGAAATATAATCCAAGTCAACAAAAACAACACTTTCCCCTGTATTTTGCGTGCAATTAGAGATTTTATTTAGCACACAATTATATATATATATATATAAACAGATTACACAGAGCCTAAAAGGACAATACCTTGCATGGTGACATGAAGAATGTACGTAACAATTAATTATTCAGAATAAAACTGAGACTGCACATTATTACACACAAAATAACCTAATTATCTAATTATGATTCTGAATATATATGTGCTAGCTAATACTAGTAGTCTTGTCCATTAATTAAATTGAATTAATTATTGTTGTTTTGATTAGCAGCATGATGCCCTACACCAGGGCTATGGCCTGGGTTTGTTGGCTTGAAATCAGATTTGGATCCTTCAGACATCACAGAATAATGATGTTTAGCTTTAGCATTTGGGCTCTCAACAATCACCACATTAGCTTTCATATCTTCAAATTTCTTATGGCCAACCCCAGGGCTATTTCCTGGCGTTGTGGGTCGATATGCATTTGTGTTCTCTGCATTTGAATCTCGAGTCGACAACCTCGCAGCCGCCATGTGGCGATAATTAGGTATGGCGGTTGAATCATCAACTGTCTTCTGTGCTGAAGTAGCTGGAAGAACATTACTATTAATGCTAGAGTCTTTGACCAGCTGCCACGTGGATTGTTGGTTATTCGTTGCCTTTAATTGCCTTGCATGAGTTAAAACAACTTCATGATGCCATGCAACTAGTACCATAAAAACAGTGAAGTATTTGTGTACTAGGGCACGTCGGAATTCACCCATATGCATGATATGACTAGCTAGGGTTTTGTTTCAATAGAAGAGAATTATGGCTTTAGGATTTAGGAAGGATATGTGTATGTATATATATATATATATATCAAGAGGGAATTAATAGAAGAGAAAAATGTGAATCTTGATATGATATGACAAGTTATGGGATCTTAGGGGGTATTTATAATCATGGACTCAAGGTTGAGTACTACACTATGATGACATCTATGGTTTGTTTAAGGTTTATTCAAATCATTTAATTTGTAAGTTGACAATTTGTTAATCAAGTGATTTGACTAAATATGTGGACTGCAAGCACTTTCAAATGTGGACCATTTAATATATATACTGCTTGCACTTAGACAGACTTGTGTCTCACTCGAGCAAATATGCATTAATTCTTGAGCATGCGTGAAGTTGTGACTAAATTATGTCAACGCATTAGTTTATTTATTGCATTCATCACTTTGATACGTGATGTGTCTTTGATATACATCTTTTGTTTAATTTCTTATGATTTTACATATAGAATATCAGATAATTAATAGTGAGTGAAGTATAGTGACCAGAAAGGTGGAAGCAAGAGCTTGAAGCTTAATGGCCAAATTCTGGTGACCTTTCGAGGTGGGAAGAAGCCCTTAATTGACACTTTAATTTGGTTTGACAAAATAATATTAATATGAAATATATAAGACATAATATATATTTATATATATATATATATTTATATATATAAAGAATGGCAGGCTAGGACTGGCGCACCATTGAACGTATGGCCTCTGTTCAATCTCACAAATCTTTATAATTTTGTCGACAACTACTCTAGTACTCACACACTCATCTGTGCTCCATATATATACTATTTTCAATTATAAAATCAAGCATTAATTTTTTTTATAAGGACAATTTTATGTAGAGCCAAAATACTTGATAGTTTTTCTGTCTTTTTATTATTGGATTTTTTTATATATGCAATTAATTTTTTTATCTTGAAAATACATATATATATAACTATTTTTAATTATTATATAAATCTCCAAGCATATTCAAACGGTTGATAGTTAAAGAGTTCTAATTTTTCTGTATATATATATATATATATAAATTTATATTACTTTAATTTGAAATAAATGGGTGATCATCATTGCACAGCCGCAAGCTAGAGAAAAAGATTCCAATAGTAATGATATTTTGATTCTATAATATAATCAAGATTTGGTACTGATGGTTCCAGTTTAATTGATGATTGGGGTGTCATACATGGATCACCATTCACTATGCCTTCTTCTGCACCACTGTCCCAAGCAAAATCCATATAATATACATCTTATTTATTTCAAGCTTATCTCAGAAGAACTACCAAATTCTTTTCTTAATATATCTATGGGTGTGGGTGTGGGTGTGTGGGTGTGTGTTTCATTATTAATTTTTTTTTTATTGAGAAAAATTGAGAATAAAAAATTGTACTCACTTTTGGGACACTTTCACCCACTGATGACCCACTAGTAAAATTACTTTTGATCTTATAATGAGTTATCCTTGTAATTAAAATCTTACCAAATCAATATCAGAAACATATGGTCAGTTATAGTAGTTATCATTGTAATTCAGTTCACAAATAGTATCTTATACATTTTCGCCATTATCTCAAGTATATATGGCCATGCATATCATTGACATTCTATTTTTATGAAAGATAACTATATATAGGCAGCACTAATTCATGAGATTATCATAACTGTACACACAAATCTTCCTTTAACCAGGGTTTGATTACTAATTTCCATTAATGGCACACTTTTTTGTTGTCCTTTTTTTATTGAATACTTTTAGTTTTTTTATGATAATCAGGGTATCTACTTTCAATAATTAAACTTATAAATCATTGAATTAATGCAATTTTTCGAAAAAGAAAATAGTAACCACCAAATGTGAAAGTATATTATATAATCAACAGTGTATATTCTACGTGCAGCTTTGAAATCCTTGTAATAAAATTTCAAGTTTTGATAAATAAGACTTAAGTCAAAATTTTACGTGAAGTAATTCTTTGGGTGGAGAGTTAACACTTTACATCTTCATTAGTTCAAGTTTTGATAAATAAGACTTAAGTCAAAATTTTACGTGCCAACTGCCAGTGCCATCTCATTTAACAAAACAAAGAACTTCAAGATTAAGAACATTTCCTTCTCTGTTTTTGAATGCACGTAGAATTCTTTATTCAATATAAATATATAATAGCAAATAAGAAAAAATAAAACAAGCAGGAGGAGATTTTAATTTTTATACAAACATCCTGGATTCCTGGGTCTATATTACAGAATTACAGAAAGTCCAAATTAAGAGTGTGTAATTAATAATACTAAACCACTAATTAAGCCTTGCATGGTGATGATGATGCACAATTAAGGTCCATAATTAGTTGTTGTTGCTTTGATGAGAACCATGCCCTACACCAGGGCTGTGACCTGGCTCCGTAGGTTTGTCAGATGTCAAAGAATAATTTTCACCATTCGAACTCTGATTTTTCTGAACAACTACTACTACCTTTGATGCTTTTATTACATCTTCATTAATATCCTCAACTTCTCCAAACATTTTATGACCAACCCCAGGGCTATTTCCTGGTGTTGTGGGTCGATACCCTTTTGTGTTCTCTTCATTTGAGTCTCGAAAACCTGAAGGAGCTTCCACGTGGCGATTTGGAATGGTCGTGAGTGACTCAACTTTCTTTTGTACACCTGAAGAAGAAGAAGAAGAAGTAGCAACGACGACGACATTACCGTTATTAATGCTATTAATATTTTTGTGTAGCGACGAATGTTGATTCGTTGCCTTTATCTGCCTTCCATGAGTTAACACAACTTCATGGCACGCAAATATTATGAATAGTAACACAAGTAGTGCGATATATTTGTGTAGTAAGGCCTGAAATTCACCCATGACGAGAGAGAAAAAATAATGAACAGGTTTGTGTAGAGTAGAGAGAGAATGGGACAATGGGTTTTGGTAAGTCAAAGGAAATAGAGAAACTGTGTGAATCCAGATGATATGACATTATGACAAGTTCCTGAGATCTTAAGGTATTTATATATAATCGTGGTTTAGTACTGTACATTTATAATTGTTAAGATATATACTAATTATTCATGACTACTTGTTAACAGTATCTTGATAAGAATTTAAACATGTATTATTATGTCAAGAATAAAAGGCAAAATAAAAATAGTTGTTAATGTAACTTAAAGTTACTATTTTTAATTTTTTTTTATTAGTTGCAATCATGGTATTTGACTAAATATGTGGAGCACAAGCATTTCCAAAATGTGGACCGGTTATATTAAATGTATATAACTCTGCTTAGACATCTTTTATTTTACCACTTACGTCCACGGTTGTAACAAAAAATCATAATATTAACGTCACCACTTACGTTGTGCCAACCCAGGTCGATATTCCTAATATAGAATGTGTTAATACTGTTTGATATGACTTCACCAATATATAAGAAAAGAACCCATTAAAAGTTTTATACTGCTAACTAATGATAACCTTAATTAATATATACTTTGTATTTCTATAATCTATATTATTAGAGTAGTTATGTAAATCTTACTCATCTAATCTGATTCTAAAGTTGTAATGGATCTCATAAATTGTTAACTCTTATTAACTCTTATTAATTCAAAATTGCATATTGCTTATGGACTTCTTGAAGGACTGTCAGCTTGAGCACATCTACAGACAAGTAAATCAATCAGCTGATAGGTTGGCACATCATGGGAGAGAGCTGAACTCTTCACCTACTATCGCATTCCGTCCATTTTATTAACTTGGTATGTATGGTTTTGATCTTTTTCAATGAATTCCCACTTCTATAAGAAAAAAATCTCTCATTAACTATTAGGTCATGTACTTCAAATAATCATCTTTTTTACGTACGTGCGGTGCACCTGTCCTAACTATTGCATATCTTTCTATGTTCACATTAGGGTCTCCGATTTGACATTTGCTAACGATTTTAATTGGACAAAAAAATGATTTACTGGACTAACTTATAGTTTCGAATTCATCGTATTCAAACTTAAAATGAGATATATATAATAACAAAATTCATTCATCTAAGAATGAAATTTGAACTCATCTCCTAATAGCCGTCTTAGCTAACTACATTAAGAAATGACTCTTCAAAAGCCAACTCGCAATTTTAAACTTTTCACACACGAACTTGAGAGACAAAAGAGATTAATTACTAGATTCAATAGGGTGGGACTAAAAGTGGAAAACTATAAAAACACATAGGACCAGTTTTACAAAAAAANCCCCCCCCCCCCCCAAAATTTGTTTCATATATAATTTTATTCATTACATTATCATTATTTTACCAATAGCATAGTAGTGGCTCCTGTCAATAATTTTTAGCTCTCAAAGGTCAAGGGTTCAAACTTCCGTAGCTGTGTTTTTTTATGCACATAACTTAAGGTCAGTTCGTTTGCGCTTATAATAAAATCTGCTCTAATTATAATCAGAGTATGATTATAATCAAAGTTGATTATTTGTGTATTGGTGTTTGGATGAAAGTTGATTATTTGGTGTGAAATTATTGAAATGAGTATGTAATGATTGTGGTTGATAGATAGAAGGGTAAGGAAATCGATAAATTGTATAGGGGTAGAAATGGAAGAAAAAGTTGAAAAAAGTAGGAAAAAGTAAGATGTGATTTGATTATAATAAAAGTGTGTTTGGATGTGATTGTTGCTTATAGAAAAATCAAATTATGTCACTGTTTGCCTTGGAAAGCGTAAAATATGATTATAATCATGTGCAACTTTGGAGGTGATTATTTTGTTTGGTCCACCGAATTCAATTTTGCCTACGAAATGGTGGACCGAAAGGACTAAAGTGTAGCATTTGGCCCCGACATTCGGTGGACCACCGAAAAAAACGGTCCACCGTTTCGCACAAGATGAGAGAGAAGATAAAAAAGCATTGGACCCGAAAAAATAATCAAATTTGTTATAATGTCTTTTGGGTCACGTTCTCCACTTCCTTCCTCATTAACCAAAAAGAAAAAACACTTCCTTCTTGCCTTCTTCTTCCTCCGCCGCCATCCGCTACCCTCCATCGGAAACCCATTTTGCCTGTCTTATTCCTCCGCCGCCATCCGCCACGCTTTCCACCGGAAACCCATTTTGCCTTTGTCTTTGTCTTCACCTCCTCCGTCATAAATTGTGCATTTCATCGTTTACGATCTAAAACTGAAAAATTTACAATCAAACACCTCAAGTGTAGCCATTCCTTCAAACCACTCAACAAACTAATATCCATTGACATATACCCACTTCCCTCACCCAAGATTGTGAAACTATCGCATGAACAGTGGCTTAAGCATACACAAAATCAATTTACCCAAAACCCACTCCTTCATCCTCCATTTTTCACAAATTCCCAAATTCGCATTCGCCGAGGACAGTGGTCAAGGTGGAGGCTGCGATGGAGAGAGGGGAAGGAGAAGGAATCGGGGTTGTCGGCATTGAAGATCAAAATTGCAGTGGCGAGAAAGAGAGAGACGAAAGAGAGAAGAGAATGGCTAAAATTACAATTTGATTCCTAAATAACTTGAGCAAAATAACATTTTAGCCCAAGACAATAATAAGTATTTACAACATGGCCCCTCATTCAGATAAATGACCATTTTGCCCTTGTGATGGGTGATTGATTGTATTAGAGTATAGGTAATTATAGGTATATATATAGGGGTATAAGTGTAATTGAGTGTGTTTGATTATAAAAAAATCATGATTATTATTTGATCAGAAAAAAAAAAAGCGTAAACGAACATGCTTATTACGATTATAATCAGAGCAAATTATAATCAAAGCGCAAACGAACTGGGCCTTAGTGTTTTGTGTGTTCTTTCTTTAGTGATCAAAATAAATAAATAAATAATGTTTGTGTGTCACATACCTATTTTTGCTTTTGTTTCTTCTTAGGCTTTGGGGCCTCTTAATGCTATTTCATCATTCATGAAAAAAAATTCTATATAAATAATTGATTGGTTAAAGAAATCTATAAATAAAATATGGTGAATGATTAATCAATTTTAATAGCATTCTTAATTTCATATTCTACTCTATTTTATGAAGTAAGACATAATTTATTAATTTTCAATTTTATTATCTCTTCATGAATGACTTATCACTTTCTACTATTTAATATTTTAATAAATTAAATATTATTATCTTTCCAATCTCATTATCTCCTTACATATTTTTATATGTTTTATAATTTTTTGTTTAATTTATACATTTATCTTATAATATTGATAATATATAGAGAGAAAGTAGGCCAAAATTCCATTTTGGTCCCTAATATTTTTTCATTCTTCTTTAGTCTTGAATGCTTTCTAAAAGTTTCATAACTGGTCATTAACTATTGAATATGGTCATATATCTCTTGTTTGTGTTGATGATTCCAATTGGATAAAGGAAAAACTCATTAGATTTAACACGTAGCTCTGATTTTATTGCATTCGAGTTTAAAATAAAAAAAATATGACCATATACTATAGTTATGGATCAATTATGAAACTTTTAATAAATTTTAAAGACTAAAACAGAAAAAAAAATATTAAAAATCAAAACGAAACTTTAGATAAACATAAGATACCAAAATAAAATTTTGGTAAAAAAAAATTCAGCCCCCGCCAACCAAAAATCCTGGCTCCGCCTCTGGGAGGTGGTACTTGCTAAACATGAACCCGCCCAATTCTATAATGTCAGGTTAAATCATATTGAGGAGTGTAGAACAATCACAATTCACAAGTGCACAAAGATATAATAGTACTAAGAATGTAGCAAGCTGTATATATTAATATTATTAATGATCTCGAGGGTGGAAGCTGAAGCTTAATAAATTGCCATACGGCCATAGTGACCTTTAATTTCATGGTGGAGATCGAAGCCCTTTGAGAATTTTGATTTGAAAAATTGGTACGTACGAACAACCAAAGAGTTATCATAATAATATATATTAAATAAAAAATGGTAGGTCGACTTGCCCACCATAAGAATGGTCGACCTAGAAACATGGGGATTCTTTGCTATCTTCTTTAAATTACTCTTTCATGATTTAGAGATGCTCAAATTAATACTCCTTCTTTTTTGAAAATTATTAAGACTAGATTACTGGATGTACGTGCATAAGAAACCTAACTATATACAGAATGCGTAATCGTTAACAAGTTGAAGTATTTAACCTTAATACTGATATAAAGGCTTGCCAACAAAAATCAGTCCAATTGATAAGGACTAATAAGGAGTAGACAAATAACGTGCAAGATTGTGAATCCAAGTTTCACTGTGATCTAAAGATCTTATTAGTAGACAATTTAAAAGTACTCCCTTTTGATGAAAAAAAAAGTAATTATATAAACATTCATCATACACACACGAAGGCTTTAACTTCAAAAGGTTGAGTATCACCATTCACTAAATAACTTTTGTTGATCTTTCACAAAAATTACTGAATTTATTCTAGACTTAAATTTACGTAAAAGTAGTACATTTCACACTCTTTGAATTTTTGCTCTTAAATGCTTTGGTTATGTGGTAAATTCTTTAGGAAAATATTTTATAAATATATATATATATATATATATATATATGAGATACAGTTGAAACAATATAATATTTATGTGAATACGTTCAAGAAGGAAAAAGTTATATTAAGTACTATATATGTTTTTAAAAGGATGGTTTATATTAGAGGACAAAATCTGACCTAGTTTCCATCAATCATGACAGGAAAGATACGCCTTTCCTTTTTTGATATCCACCAAGTGTATAACATATATTTATATAACTATAAGTATGGTGGATGGAATTTAAAAATATCTATGCAGTTTTGACCATTTTTTAGAGTTGGGTCATTGTCTGGTATATACTCTGAAATCATTCGCTGTTCTTGGAGTGTGTCCTTAATATTATATCATTGACATTACTTTTGTCGAAGGTATCTAGCAAGCACTAACTCATTAGATTATCATGTAATGTACACTCAAAAGACAAATCTTTCTTAGTTATATATGAAGACAGTTTTCATCACTTCTGGTGAAAGGAAAATAGAAGTATTATACATTATACGTTACTCCTCAATCTATATTATTCATAATTTGAATAGCAAAATAAAACAAATAAATAAAAGGTGTTTGCACCACATACAATATATATATACAACTAGTGCCCCCAATATAACGAAGAATACATATTGTGCGTTAATTAAAAAAGATCATGATGAAGGAGTAAACAAACAAAAGTCAAGTCAAAAGAGACATGACCACATGCTTGTGTTGCGTGTAGAATCTCCATGCCCTACCACTTGAACACACTGTGTCAGTCATACATAAATATCAATTTCCACCAAAATAAACTAAATTTTAAAATCAAACAAGCAAATGATGAGCTAGCAGTCATGATAATTGATACATATTGTGGAATAGTCACATGAAGCCAAGCTTCACCACTCCAAGTTGGAATGAAAATGGAGAATCTGGCAAAAGTTTTGTTCCAGGGATTGTGGAACCCTCACTTCTGGGTCTCCTCGTTAAAAGTACATAATGAATTGACAAGAAATGATAATATATAGTAATTTATTGACAAGTAGAGAGTGGAATTACTGTACATGTTGTTTGCGTACGTTGTTTATTAATAATTAAATAAAGTGCCTTAGGCTAGCATGTACGCTGTAGTGCACGAGTGGAATAATTAAAGTCAGCTTTCTTCAAAGCAGCATTTTGAGGCAAAGATATGAAGAATCTTTCGGGTCACTTTCATCGAATCTCGACCGTCTAATGATTACATTAACTAATCATTTTATACTCTCCGTATATAAATATTAAATACTCATTTAATATCACTCTTAAGTCTAACTTGATTTTAAAGGATATTCGCATTTTATATGGTGTCTCATACACCATAAATACTAGCCAAAAGTACGCTTAGTATCCTATGATGAAGTCATTTTTAATGATATTCTCAATGTTTTTTTTTGTCAATTATATCTCCAGTATTTTATAATTGAGTTAATTATACCTCAACTCTTAACTAATTACAGAATAGTCTGAAATATTTGTCAACTTTAACAAACAGATCTTTAGAAGCCATTAACAACCCTCCTTTCTTATCCTAAAACATCATCAGCACACTTCATCGTCGTCGTCTACTCTGTCCTCGTTTCCATTGACATGGTCTTTTTCGTTGTCGTCTTCAGTTTCTTGGTCTCCCCTAAATTACGTCGTTCCAATCCTTTACAAATGCCTCACTTACACATCTTTTCTATTTTGCCTCTCTCTCCAAAGGAGTTTTAAAGTTACTTTACTTCTCAATTTCGACTCGATGACCACAACGGCACCGCCACCGGAGATTGTGTTAACACTGAGAATTAAAACTATTGGTATTTCTGCTCGACTTCTCTGTATTCGAGGCTCACCGGCGAGTTTGTGTATAGTTGCCGGAATTGTAAAAAACAGAGAGGAGAAATTTTTCGGGTTTCTCAATTGCAGTTGAGACTAATTCGTTAAAGATGACGAACATTGTGAATTATTCTGTAGTTAGTTAGAGACTCGTATGAAAGAAAAATCTTGAGACAATAGAGAATTTCTAAATAATAGAAACTTCAGGACCTTAAAACAAAAAAAAAATGTCAAGTTGGGGTATAATTGATTAAAATGTTAAACGTTG
>QANZ01027734.1:271129-281610 GCA_003254925.1 Chamaecrista fasciculata | reverse complement strand
ACCGCTTTTTCCATTGTTATATAAAACTAAATTTTTAAAAAAGAAAATGTAATGACACGCAATGTTTCTTTCATAATCTTTGTTCTGCAACGAGTGAGTGACTTTTTCATCTATAAATTAAAGGACTCATTGCACCTGAGACAAGCATACCCAAAATTGGCTTGTTTCAGTTATTCATTCTTTCTTTCTCCACTCACACTCATACAGTCAGTCACAGACAGCATTAATTTCGGTCATTTGAGCTGATTCTGCAATTATTAAAGGTTTAATTAAACAATCAAGTGAAGTAATGGGGATGAAAAGTGAATTAGGAGGTGGAAGAAGATATGGTCTGCTGCAAGCAGCAAAGGATTCAGAGTATGTGAAGAAAGTGTATGGAGGATACTTGAATGTGTATGTTTCAGCGTTTGGGGAAGAAGGAGAAAGATGGGATTTGTTCAGAGTGTATGATGGAGAATTCCCAGATTTCACTGAACTCCACAAGTATGATGGCTTTGTGGTCACTGGTAGTGCCCATGATGCCTACTCAAATGACTATTGGGTTCTCAAACTCTGCTTCCTCTTGCAAACCCTTGATGCCATGGAGAAGAAGCTTCTAGGCATTTGCTTTGGTCATCAGGTACAAATTAATTAAGAATATGATGCATATATTTGTGAATGATATATATATAATTGATTAATTTGTGTGCATATTATTTATGAAGGTACTGTGCAGAGCATTGGGAGGAAGAGTGGGAAAAGCATACACAGGATGGGATATTGGAATAAGAAAAGTGAGGATATGGAAGGATTTATTGGGGGAATGTAGATACATAGAAGAAGAAGAAGAAGGAATGCCACAAAGTCTGTCAATCATAGAGATTCATCAAGATGAGGTTTATGAGATTCCAGAAGGAGCAAGAGTGATTGGTTCCTCAGAAAAGACAGGAGTGGAAGTGTTTGGGATTGGAGATCACATTCTTGGGATTCAGGGTCACCCTGAGTACACCAAAGATATACTCCTTAATCTCATTGATCGTCTTCTAAATAATCATCTCATACAGGTACCTAATTAATTAATTACTTATATCTAATATGATTGATTAATTAAGCTTAATGTTGTGTCTCAGAATAATTAATATATAGTCTTTAATTCTGTGTTTTATTTTGATGGTTGCAGGAAGGATTTGCGGAGAGTGTCAAGTGTGGATTGCAGCTAGCGGAGCCAGATAGGAAGTGCTGGCAAAAGATATGCAAGAAATTTCTCAGCGGAAGATATACACAATCTCACTTATCTCTATAATATATATATATATCTTATATTATATGGCTCCACCCCTTTCTGGCGTCCACATTTTAAAACTATAGTACAAAATTAATAATAAGAGGAAAATTATTATTTGATCCCTTTTTTTTAATGAGTTAACGATTTAGTCCCTCATTTATTTTACATACATATTTGCGTGCCCTAACGGGCACGTAAAGCCTCTAATATATATATATATGTATACACACAAACACACCCATACCCAGACGTGGTTAGTTGTATGCCTTGCCCATTTGAAGATGATTAATTTAACATCATTCATGAAGTAAATAAGATGCATATTTATATGATTATTGACTTTTTTTTTTTACTTACAAATGAGGAAGAAAATGCCTCTTATACTAATAAGAAATTGATTTAAGTGATGAACAATTTAATATATTTTAAGTAAAATTTTGATTTTGAAATTTCGTAAATACAATTATTTATGTTATCAAGTGGAGTTGAAATTAATTAGTAACAACCCGAGCGGACAATGAAAAATTTGTGTGATTGCAAGAAGTAGTAAGATATAGGAATCCTCAAGCCCAAAAAATAGATATAGGAATCCAATTCCCAGACATATATAACTCCGCTGAATGCTGATCGGCATTTTGTAACTGCACAAACTTTGACATGTACTGTCTTTTGATCTCTAATACAATTACGCTTATTTACCAAAAAAAAAAAAAAAAGTTGATTGGCAAAGAACCAAAAGAAATTTCTACACGCAGCCTCTCTACTAATTCCCCATGCGTTCAGACCAAAAAAAAAAAAACGCCGTGCGTGTGTGCGCATATATTTGTTCATAAAGGACCATAAATTGTGAAGTGGGACTTTGTTCCGGCCAAAGTTGTATTTTGATTTCTCATATTTTTTTAAAATTTTGGTTTGGTTCTTTAAGTTTTTTTATTTCGTTTTGATCTTTCATATTTGTTTAAAGTTTTATTTTGGTCTCTCAAATTTTTTTCGTTCCGTTTTAGTCCATAAAGTTTTCAAATAGTTCCACCGTTAGTTCCTGAAATCTCTTTAAATTGTCTATTTATTTTTTTTCTTAAGTTTTGATCTTACTAAGTAAAAAACTAAAACTTTTAGGAGATAAAAGTCTATTTTTCTTTTTTCTTTTAACAGAAAAAGTTGGTGAAAAATGTTAAGGGATTAACAGTGGAACGTTTTGAAAAGTTGAGGTACCAAAAAAAAGATAAGGGATCTAAACAAAACTTTAAACAAACCTGAGGGACCACAGAGATTGAATCCACTGTAATGAAACTGTGAGTTTTGAGATTTATGTCTCACACTACAGGGGAAAACCCACTGCAGTGGATTCATCCTCTTCATTTAGGGGTAAATGATTAGTCACATAATATTTATTATACCTAAAAACGAGATTCGAACCCCACCACTTAATTAAGAGACCAAATAAAGAACCACTAACCAAAAATATTGATTACTAATATTTTTCCATAAAAGATGATATTATATAAAACGCCACACGTGATCAATTAAAAAGTTATAGATAATTATGAATATATTCTAAATAAGATATTTAGCATTTATTGTTAGATTCTGATCTGGATTTTTTAATCTCAAGTCTGGAAAATTTTCATATGAATAATCTTTTACTATATTAAATTTATTTTAAAATCACACATTTAATCTATGATTAATTTTTTTAAGATACTAATAAAATATGATATTTAAACTATTTTGCCTAATTTTTTATATAAATGTTTAAAATATAAAAAAAGTAATACATAATAGTTTAAGTATTACGTTTTCAAGACATGAATATAAATCTAAGTAAAACCAACAAGTGTTTGGTGTAACAGTTATGCGAGCTACATCCTAAAGAGAGGAGTAGAGGATCCAAATTTAATCCTTAGAGTCGACATTGTTGGGAGGACTCTGGTCATTTTCGTCTTTGTGGTCCGAATGAGATTAATCTTCACTGAAATCGTTATATGGATATGCCAGAAATACACGTGACTTAACCGAAAGAAAAAAAAAATCTAAGCAAATAATAAAATTAATCTTAATGTTTAATAAATCTGATAATTTAATATTTGACCTCAATTTTAAATTCATGAATAAGTTTTACAAATATTTAAATGTTTTAGTCATCCCAACTAAACAAAAGGACAGCAACAAAAGGTCATAAATAAAAAGTCACGCATTTAATTCGAGGAATATATGGAAATTGGGAAACGATAAAATTATAGATTGCGTTACCAAATCTTGTTAAATTAAACTGTGCTACGAGCTTAATTATTTCCTTGTGTCTAGTGTGCTTGTCTCTTTCTCCCCCAATTTTAAAGGGTATTAACTAATTTAGTTGTCTTTATTAATTAGTCGTTGACATCAGGCCATGCACGCATTCATTATTTGTCATGAACTCATTATGCTTTTATTTTGTTTTGTTTGATGGGTGAACTTCTTTTTTATTGCTTTAGAGGTCCAAATTAATAAAATACCCTGGGGACGGCCTTATATCCCCATTGATAACGAACGAAAGGACCATTAATCAATGCTCCCAATAGTAATTGGAAGGAAGTTCATCATTTTGACCCAGTTTTCCTTTGTTTATTTACTTGCAGAAATTGCAATGATAATAATGGAAGTAGAAAATAATCATTTCGACGTAATGATTTGACATTTTGACTTTTCCTGGCATGTCAGGTGTGGGATTATTGATTGTATTTTAGACTTTTGCTCATTATAAGATCTAAATAATTGAATTAAGGCCCTTGAACATATTTTACTCAACTAGACACAAAGATAAAGGAGTGGAGCCCAGCCAATCCTAATTAAATTTCAAATCCTCATTAAAATACATCACTCAATTAAGAGTAAAATAATAATTTGGTTACTACACTATGCTGTCCATGGAGGCTGCTGTTCTGTGCTAAAGATTGTATATCTTATATTATATGGCTCCACCCCTTTCTGGTCGTTCACATTTTAAAATTATAGTACAAAATTAATAATAAGAGAAAAATTATTATTTGATCCCTTCTTTTTTATTGTGTTAACAATTTAGTCCCTCATTTATTTTACATACATATTTGCGTGCTCGTTAGGACACGCAAAGCCTCTAGTATATATATATATATATATATATGTGTGATGAGAGAAGTAATTCAAATAAATGTGAAGCCAAAAAGATGAAGTTAGATTTCCTACAATAACTCTTGTATGTGTCAGAAGAATTGAAAGAAACGCCTTTCCATAATTTCAGAAGCTAAATGAACACAAGAGTTGTGACTATATATATCAAGGCCACAAGACATTTTTTAATTTGCTCTGTGTGTAAACTAAAAAAATGCCTATTTCTTCCAAATTCTTATGGGAAAATAGTACTTTTGAATCGCATGAACAAATCAGAACAACATTATTTTAAGGGTGTACAATATATTAACTCAGTCCGGCCCCATCACTTTTTGGCATTGGGCTAGGTTAGGTCCTGGATTCAAGGGTTTTAGACTTGACTCGAGAGGTACACCTTTTTTTAAAAAGAAAAAAAGTAATTATATTTGAGAATATAATTAAAATTGATCTCATCTTTTAAAAATATCAAAAATATTTTTCTTCATGAAAATATTACAAAAATAATTACAGAAATATTTTAACTCATCCAAACAATCTTTTTATATATATTCATGGAAATCTTATTTTTATAAATGTAACTATGAGGAATCATAAAATAATTCATGTACTCAACACTCATGCATAGTGTATCTATGAAGATATTAAACTCTTCCAAACTGTTTCATCTTTTTCCCATTGTTCTTTTACCTAAAACCTTTTATAAGTATCTAGAGAGTAGAGACCCATTCATTCATGTTCGTTTTTTTTTTTGGTCCAAATGTCCAATCATGGCATACCATGAAAGCATACAAAGTTCATTCAAAAATATAGAATGGGGAGAGGATGTCCATTGTCCACCAAGGAAAAGAAAAACAATTTCCAGACATAAGCCCTTAAACTCCCAAGGTGCAAACAAAGAACATTGAAAGATCTAACACCTAAGGCCCAACCTGGCAACATACCAAGTGAAAATACGAATCGATGAACGGAGGCTAGAAACAAAGTAGGCGACGATTGATTGGAAGAAGATGATATGCAAACAAGAGTATTCTCTAGGATGACAATTCTAATTTTAACTACTAAGATCAGATTGAACAACCTATTTTAAGGCAGAAGAATTTCACCCAAGCAACACACAAGGGTTGAAAAAATTAATTTTACCTAAATAAAACCCTTAACAACTCGATCTAAGTTTGACAAACAACTAAGAAGAAGAATTTTTATTATTCTCAAACTTTTAAAGGATCTTCAAGAGTTGTAAATCTAAAAGAAAATTGTTGAAAACAAAATAAAGAAAGGAAAACCTTTCATAAAAGAAAAGAGACTAAGGAGTAAAAATTTAAAGGAAATAATAAAAGGTTTCAAACATGACACCAAAAACATTAGGACCTAGGATAAAAAGCCTTTTATCGAACTCTTCCTTAGCATTTCAAACTCCCTCAAAAGACAAGAATAGGAAATAAAAATAGCAGGCCCGTCACTGTTTAATATAAGGTATTGGGGTAGTGTATGTGGAACCTTCCCAATCCACGATTTAGTTGGGGTTTCTGTCATGGGCTTCCATGATACCACCAAAAAACCTCCACGAGTTTTTGTTTTCTCATGGAGCAATTAATTAATTATATCAATTTAATATCCATGGTTTGCTGGCATTGTCCTGTATTATGTGAATTAATTTAATATCAATTTAATTGTTAGATCATAGTTATCAAAATTTAAATTTATTTAAATAACGTAAAAATATAAAATATAATAAACAATAAATTAATTATCCGTACTTGTTATAATCGTCGCTTAGTTCTTTTTGTTTGGCCTGAACTGAAATAATCGCTTAATTATTTCACATGTTGAACAATTGTTGATCCAAAATTTTAAACATTGTTTTAGACTATATTGCACATTTGCACCTTAGCAAGCGAAGATTTTTATTTATCGCCATTGGAAATCAGAGAATGGCGATTGATGAAATAGGAAAACTGATTGAATAATCAATCGAGAGATAAGAGTTGCATGATGAATACAGGAATAATATTATTGAAAAGGAAATTGAAGAACATACAAATTAACCTATAATATTTATATTTTGTTTTCCTATTTTTCTCTGTCTTTCTAGCTAGACATTCTTTATTTCCTTTAGAACTACAACAAACAAACCAAATAATAATGAAATAAGTTTGCGCCTTCCCCTTTCTAGCTACCTCATAATCATCATAGTCCAACAAAAAAAAAAATCAATTTAATTTAATTTCCATAGACTGTTCGTTCCTTCTTCTTCGTCCATCCTTCTCTAATCAACGTTGTTGATCATGTCGTGAACAATTTAATCTCCCATATTCACAACATAAAAAAATTTTAAAAAATAGTTAATTAAATGAACCAAAAGCAAAGATAATTAATTAATATCCTAATTTATTCGAATTGATCACAATGGAACATAGAAGGAGGCACGAACGAATTGAGCTGGCTGAACATAATATGATCCTCATTTTCTCCATTACTGTTAGAATCCTCACACTCAAAGTACGTCTGAATGTCGTCGGGAAACCTGCACTGCGACGGAATCTCAAACTCCGGCGCCGGCACCGACAACTCCGCTGCTGCTGACGTCATCTCCATCATTTCCTTGAACTTGGATGACTGCAGCAAAAGCCCCAGTGCTGACGTGGCGGTTGATGCTGGACGTGGCTGATGATGAGTCAGCGTACACGTGGCTGATGATGATTCCTGATGGAAGAAGCTGAACCCATGTTCTTGATTATTAGGGTTCGGTGGATTAATTCTGATGAAGTCGGTGGTGTCACAATTAATAGGGTTATTATTAAGAGACTCGCTGAGATTATTAGTGCTAATCTTGTTATTATCGTCGGTGTTAATTTTGGGCTTAAGCCACTTAATATAACGGCTTAGGTCGAAATTGGTCACAGCGTTTAGCCCGCGGTACTCTATAGCCGCCATATCATAAGCCGTCGCAGCTTCTTCTTGGGTAGCTGCAAATTTATAATTAATTAATTAATTAATAAGAATAATATTAATATATATTATCAATGGAATATATATATATATATCGTATATATGAGGTAGATATGTTTGTCAGAACACGTACTATATGAGTAAGGGTAAGTTAACAAATCAGTTAGAGTTGGTGGCTTTTCCTAACGGCCTGTTGACTTAAGACTCGCTATAAAACAAATCATACGCAGGGGCTGGATTAAATAATTGAATTTAAATATACTCCATATTAGTGTGGTTTTCGTGAATTAATCAGTGCAGGATCGGTCTCAGAAAAGTAATGTGGAAAATACAAATGAGGATTACTGACGTTTTTTATTTCAAATAATGAATGGAGTGCGATTAAGAATTCAAGATAATGTTTTTGTGACAGGGGCATCTTAGTTAATACTTACCATAAGTTCCCAGATAAAGATATTTATTGCCGAAGACTCTGCCAATCCGAGCCTCCCATCTGCCATTATGATGATGTCTGAATATTCATAGGCACGTACAAATAATAGATTAGACAAATTTTAGTGATCATTCAATTAATTAAGCTAAGCTGATCGATGAACTCAATTAGTGGTGTGATGAGTATACTAGTTTAATTTAGTACCTTGCAACGCCTCTGTATTTAGAAACTCCACGAGAAAAACCACTGCTCTTCCTGCCAGAAATTTTTGGATACAACAAATTAGTCTCAACACCATTTGAAACTTAGCTATTTAATTAATTAAACACACGTAGGCAGGCAAGATTTATATCACCCGTACGTACGTACCTTCTTAATGATCCAATGTACTCTTCCCTCGATTGGACCTCCATTTCTTTCAGTTCGTTCAGGTAGGTCGATACCTATTGTATCCAAATGCATATTAACTTCAATGAAATCAATTCAACTCTGTATAATAAAGTAATGATAATGATCATTTTAACTACCGGAAAGTTGAGGATGGTATCTTGACCCCAGTATTTCAATGCTGCTAGATCATAAGCATGTGCTGCTGCTTCTTCATCATCATAAGCACCTGAATTTTGCAGCATTTGGATTCTTAACTTCTTGTGCTTTTAGCTACTCATATAAATATTCATCATATATATATAATAGTCGATTAATACGTACCAAGATAGACTGAAATTGAAGTCGTCGCATTATGAAGTAGAACCCCGGAAGATATTGAGAATTTGACAAATGCCAAACAGAGAAGATATTATTAGCCAACTTAATTAAGATATATATACGGTCACAACTCACAAACATAAAATTGTCAACTTGTCGTTGTGTAACAAATTAATGGTAATAATGAACCAATAATAAAACACACAAACCTTGTCGTCCTTTCTTGTTTTGCGACTCGTTCCAACAATTTTTGTCCCACAAATGAGCTTCATACCGACCAGTCCACCGGTGCCTGTAATATTTTATTTCCACAATTTTCAGGTCTATATAGTCATACATATACACACACACATATATAGATATAGATAATCTAATATTTAAAACTTAATTACCTGGTGACTCCTCTGTATATAGAGCTACGTTGAGGAGGAGAGTCTCTGGGGACACTTCTCCGTGTTCGCTTGACCTTGGTAGGAACACTTGTGTTATTCACGTTAAGATTAATACTGCTGCTACTGTTTCCATTACCATTCACATTGTTCTTTTTCTGCGATAATTTCGCCATGGAAATCTTAGACACCTTGTGGAGAATGAGATCAACAAGATGAATTGAAGTGAAGAAAAATCAAAGCAGAGACGATGGGTGCATGGAAGATTCAGAGATGATGAAATATATATGTGTATATGAGGTAGTTAGCTAGCAAGTAATGATGATCGACTAATTAAAAGTGGTGCAATGAAGAGAGGGTTTTAAAGGAATACACACAAGAATGGGGTTAGATTAGTTTGTGCTGGCAAATTTGGGTTGGCCGGCTGAGTTTATGGTTGTTTCTGGCCGTCTTCAAACCGGCTCGAATGTTTATCTTAATATATATTTTTAATCATCAATCTCTCTCTTTTTCTCTCCTTTTGTCTTCACTCACACAAATTTAAATCCTGTGGTGTGCCTTTCAATTGGCTTTGGAATCTGTTTGATGTGTCACCTTAATTAGTCTATTAATCCTTACATATTAAACAAGTTTTTCCTCTGTTTTTTTTGTTTTTTTGGGATTATTTTAACTCCATTTAGACAGTTGTGTTATCTGCTCATTTTTTGTCACTTTTTTACCATTCTATAATAACTAGCTAGACAGAGACACACACAAGCAGGGGAGGGTAAGAATTAATTAATGATAGATGGAGATCACAAGGTTAAAAATTTATCCAGCTAATTTTCCCTTTTTCTTTTTTCTTTTCTCTTCGTTGTCTTTGTTTGAAATATTAAATTTGATATATCTAATATTTTTGCTATCTATTGAAGTATTGATTCTTCGTTGAACTTTTTTTTTTCTAAAGCATTAAGGTAAAATAAAGTGAAGTTAAATATTGGAGCAGTTTGGGCATTCATCAATTCATGTATCTAGGTGTAACTAACCCATGTGGATGATTTTAAATTTGAAGGGTGAATTGAATAGACAGGGTTATATATGTTAATTTTAGGTTTAGGGGTGCCCTACATCGATTTTATTTTGAAATAATTCACAAACTCCATACCAACTTGAAGTCCTTATATAATAAGTGTAGGCGTGGGCCTATACATGGGAAATAATCAATAATTTAGATAATGAATATAGCAGCATCAATGACCGTTGACCTTGATTGGATGCATGCATGGACTCCCATTCCTAGTATGCCTCACTTTTTCTTCATCTATATAGTGGGCTCATATAAACTATTCCTAGTATGCCTCACTTTTTCTTCATCTATATAGTGGGCTCATATAAACTAATACTAGTATGCCTCACTTTTTCTTCATCTATATAGTGGGCTCATATAAACTATTCCTAGTATGCCTCACTTTTTCTTCATCTATATAGTGGGCTCATATAAACTAATACTAGTATGCCTCACTTTTTCTTCATCTATATAGTGGGCTCATATAAACTATTCCTAGTATGCCTCACTTTTTCTTCATCTATATAGTGGGCTCATATAAACTAATATATATATATATATATATAT
>QANZ01027734.1:203811-267591 GCA_003254925.1 Chamaecrista fasciculata | reverse complement strand
GATTAGTTCGGTTCGGATGGTTTTGAAAACCAAAAACCGACCGAACCAAACCGAACTATATTAATTATTTAATTAAATATTATTTATATTATATTAAATAAAATACATCCCTATTTCTAAACTTAATTTCTTCATTTTTTATTTTCTCTTATTTAGTCGTCCCTCACACTCAAATTTAGTCACTTTTTATTTCACAATTCATAATTTTACACTTCATCCTTCCTTCATCACTTCATCTTCAATTTTTATCCTTCATCACAATTTACAGTTTCTAATTTTTTCTTATATTTTCTAGATTTTTATATATTTTGTATTTTTTAGATTTTTAACTTAATGAATATATAGAAAACCGATTAACCGATCCAATCCAAACCGATTAAAGTCGGTTTGGATTGGTTCGGTTGACCTAAAATGACTGGATTGATTGGATGGCTTTAGTTGTCATCCAATTTATTCGGTTCGGTTGAAAAAAAATGTCAAAACCGATCCAAACCGAAGTTTGAACACCCCTAATAGAAACGGAGGGAGTAATTAATTAGATAGTTGTTGCTGGCACTCTTGAATATGGAAGCTAGCTCGTTGAGTCATTAATGTGGTCAAATGTGAAGGATGAGCTAAGCCAACATGTATACCTTCAATTCCCACATGTCGAGTCATTATTGAAATATTAAGTTATGGTTTTTAATTTTTTATCCTCTCTTAATTCTTAGTATCCATCAAACATGGGCAGCCATCCGTTAATGCCCATATTCATGCATGTATATATGCAAGTCAAACTTACTTTTTTTTTTCTCCTAAAAATGAGGGATAACTCTGTGTTTAATAAATTGTCAATATGTATATATATATATATAGTAAGAGAATTTGACTATGAAATATGTATAATGATATGGACACATGACATAACACAACACGAATGCAATCATATTAATATATTAAATTTTTAAAATTATATGATATGACACAGAATATATTTATATATATAAGGAATTAAAAATTCATAAATTTTGTCATGTTAAAGTCACAAAAAAAAATAACACTCTCAAAATGAAGTGTCCATACTTCATAGAGACTTGATGATTAAATTAAAATGTTAGATAAATGATATAAAGACTAAATGATGATTACTTTTAGGAAAAAGTATCATTTTTGTTCTAAACTATATCAATTTTTAACTATGTCTCTAATATTTGTTTATTTGTCAATTTTATCCTCTAATTTTTAGATTTTGGTCGATTTTATCATTTGGCGACTATTTTTTTTAATATATTAATGACAAATTCCATCATACTTTTTAATATGAGTTAAAATTTGAGTTTTTTTTTCAACTTATTTTATATTATGTATCATTAACTAGGTAGAATATGTCGTTATAATATTTGGCTAAAGTTAGTGATAAGGCATCCCTTAGGAGTCATCCCCTTAACGACCTCTAACAGTCATTAAACTCCAACGGTCTTATATTATCTAATTATTTGTTTTAACTGCTTCGTAACTGTCTTAACAGCCACCTCGACTTGGCCTCCAAGGTAAACAACTTTATCTTCTCAGATACATATAAATAGGACTTGGTTTCACGGTTGAGGTACACATTTTCTCATTCGTAAACTCAATCTTCAAACTGTTTTCTTCTTATTTTCTACGAACACTTACTGACTTAGGCATCAGAGAGATTGTCTAATATCGTCATTTGGAATTCACAGTCTCATTAGTTAGTATAAATGATAAAATTAATCAAAATATAGAATTATTATGACAAAATTGACAATACATAAACACACTAGAGATTAAAGTAAAAATTGATTAAAATTTGAAGACAAAAAGGATACTTTTTGCCTTGTTTTTAATTCTCAATTAAAATTAACTCTTTAAAAAATCTCAAATTATTAGTTATAATATTCAAATTCGTAGTATATATTATGTACCAAAAAAATATATACACAAAATAATTAAGTTCTGTATAATTAACAAATAAGTCACGTGCTCTGAATCCATTTACTTTATACAGAATATATAGATCCTGTAAATACTAGTACTTATTTTCACCTAATTACTTGCAAATTTCTTTATAATAAAACAGTGTAATTTTTGACATACATCATCTATTTACATATCTTTTAAACTTCTTTTGAAATTGATTTTCTTGCATTAGAAAAATCACGGATCTGTTTACTCACGCACTTTTCATTTTCCTTTTTGCATTCATGAAATGAAGATTGTAGAATCATCTTCTTCGAACCGACACCATTTGGTTCAGCGGAGAAAAAACAGGACATTGTAAATGCATGTTTGGTATGTGTATGACAGTGAGCTGGTTGTCAGTTTAAACAGACTCATGCTTTCAAACCCAAATCACAAGTCAATAGTCATAACTCATAACTTTTCGTTTTTGACCACTACAATTTTTTCTTTTTCACTTTGACGGTTTATTAATCCTTAAAATATTAATTTGTTTTTTTACTGTAAGAACTAAGAATAATTAACAAATAAAAAAACAAATGGAAGAATGTTTTAAAATAAATAATTAAGACAAGCTCTCTACAGTCTATAACACAGTTGTCTCTGTTTCTTTGTTCACAGAATCCTCACTCTCCACCTTCCTTGAAATGAAATCATTTTGAAACGAAAATCGGATTTTATATTAAAGATTCTTTTGCGTTCAACTTCTTCAACTTCCCACTATTATTTTTAGAACTTTTGAGAAATCCAACTTCTCTTAATAATTTATATTTTGACGTCTCTGTTTTTGTTTTTTTTTACGGTCTTCAGAACCCAAGACCATTCATTATCTACCACGAAACCCAATTCTCAAGAAGTCATTTATTCAACCAATTTTTTAAAAAGAAAATAAAAAATAAAAACAATTCTTTTTTTTTGGTGATGAAAACATGATGCTCGCTTTTCGTTGAATATAAATAGTTTTGAAAACGAAGCCAAAAACGCATAAAGCTCGGAGGTCGGAGTAGATCAGCCGGACAGGGAGGGCCGGCGAGATTCACGCCGGCGAGGATCGATGAGCAGCCACCGTCGCAGAGGCAAGAATAGTCAGAAGAGCATCGATAAGAGCTCGGAGACGATGGCGAAAATGAAGAAATTCGATCGGCGATTAGTGAGGTTCGAGGAATTGCCTGAATTCTTACAAGACAACGAATATATCTTGGACTATTACCGCTCGGAATGGCCCGTGAAGGACGCCTTGTGGAGCATCTTCTCATGGCACAACGAAACCCTAAACATATGGACGTGAGTTATCCATTTCTTATTTCTCTGTTTCAGCTATTTCATTCACGCTTTTCTACAAACACCTTGTGTGCGAAAGTGAAAATTGCACAATTAACTTGATATGAACGAACCTGGACGTAATTTTGCAGGCATTTTGGGGGTTTCCTGATATTTGCGGCGATCGCGGTGTTGAGCACAAGAGAGACTTCGGTTTTCCGGTTTGGGGATTTGGTTTCGAATTTGTGCAGGTAAATTGATTTTACAATCGGGACATGTTCGTCAATTTGTGGTTTGTGGTTTTTTTAAAAAGAAATTAAATATGATAGATAGATTCATAAATTCTAATTTATGATGAACGAAAATGATCTGATGTTGCTATGTGGCGGTGGGACCAGAGTTGCGGCGGCGGGATTGTTGACGACGACGGCGAAGGAGATGAACGTCACTGAAAGGAACACATTCCCGGTAAATTTGTGCATTAATTATTTTTAATTAAAAAGTAATTTAAGTAAGTAAGCTTAGTTACGTGGATTCCACTTTCCGTAGTGTCCGTGATCTTTTAATTTTCTAGTTCCAAACACTTGTCCGTCGTTTGTGTTGAAAAATGAATAAATTTAATTTTTGAGGTGGGGGCCTATATAAATAAAAGGCGCCAGTAATATCCCAGTGGCGGGAGATATTAATTATTATTGTTTTTTTCCTCCGTCAGAAGTGTGAGATATTAATTAATAATAATTATGGAGTAGAGCGATAAGTGGGCCATCCGAACCCATCGCCATGTGATATCTGATTATCTGTTCGTCTCGTCTTGTATTATGCCTGGCAGAATATTAAAAAGTAAAAATTTTTCACTGAAAAAGAAAATTCTTATTGATGGAAAAGGTGGCTAATTTTTTATTTATTGGCCGGGGCCGACTTTAAAGTTTAAACTGTAAAAACCTTTTTTTCTTTTCCTGATTAGAAAAGACTAAAGAGATATTATTTTAGTTTTAAAAATTCTGATATATTATTACTGAAGTTATGGTACTTTCATTTTCCGTAAATGACAGCTCTGTTTTCACTACTAGCTTTTATTGTTAAAGTATGATTGTTAAAGTATGATTATTTTTATGTTAAAGTGAATTTCAGTTTTCTTTTTTTTTTAAAAAAAAAAATCAAATGTTTTAATTATCTTAACAAAAAGGGCAGAGAGGTAGATACTCCAACCACTTTTCCATAGATGGATGGAGATCTCTCATCAGCCTTTCTGGCGTTTCTCATTTACGTAGTCAAAGCATTCTTACTTACCTTGTTTTAAGTTTGACGTCAAATCCTCTTCTGTTTGGTTGTTCTTGTTAACCAAATAAGAGCGTCAAGTCAATAGTAGAAACTAGGAAGTATCAATTTTTGGTGATGATGGGGGTGTTATGTTACAATCTTCATTTGGAGTCATAAATCTGTAAATATGTTCTTTACATATGTAGTAGCACAGATCTAAGAATGTGATTCTGTGATTAGGGTTAAAAAGAAAAAAAAAAAGTCTTATGTTCAAATATGTATAGGGTTAAAAATTTTGGTCTAGAATATTTTAAAGATTTTATTTTGATCCATTAAGTATACAACTTGTTTCAAATTAATCCTAGTATCAATGTTTGTTATTTTTTTTCATACGTCACTTTTCTCTTATATAGATATAGTCGGCCATTCTGACTTCTCTCTCTATCAATTTTTTGTTAAATCTTAAAAATGATGTGGAGGGTGGCCAGCTAAGAGAAAAATTATAACACATTAAACTGTCACATATTAATAAACATTAATGGCATAATCTATTTGGACTAAAATGAAAACAACCTATACATATAATAAGAGAATCCGTGATTAACTGATGAAATTGGTTTTCCCAGGATTCACATATGAGACAAATATCGGATCCATCAATCTTTGAGGAGCTGACAGACTTTGGTGCAGAAACAATTCCGAGATGGCCATGGTTTGTTTTCTTAGGCGGAGGAATGATTTGCTTGATTTGCAGTGCTGTTTCCCATCTTCTCGCTTGCCACTCCAAACGCTATAGCCTCTTCTTCTGGCGACTAGATTATGCTGGCATCTCTCTTATGATAGTCTGCTCCTTCTTTGCCCCTATCTACTATGCCTTCTTCTGCAACCCTTTTGCAAGGCAATTATATTTAGCCTCAATTTCTTTGCTTGGAATCCTCGTAATCATCACCCTTCTTGCCCCTTCTCTCTCTGCACCTCAATTCAGACACTTGAGGGCCTTCTTGTTCCTCACTATGGGCTTTTCAGGTGTAATTCCAGCAGCTCATGCGGTTATCCTCCATTGGGGTCACCCCCATATATATGTTGCTCTTGGCTATGAGCTTGCTATGGCTATTTTATACGCCACAGGAGCTGCATTTTATGTCACTAGAATACCAGAGCGATGGAAGCCTGGAGCTTTTGATATTGCAGGGCATAGCCATCAGATATTTCATGTGTTTGTTGTTTTTGGTGCACTTGCTCATAGTGTTGCCACACTAGTGATCATGGATTTTCGAAGGGGCTCACCAACTTGTGCGATTGAGCCATTCTATTACACGTAGTTTCACTGTTATTATCGTTGAGCTCTGGGATAGTACACCAACTTGTGCGTCGACTTTAATGAATTGTGGCATTTTTGTTGTAGGAAGAATGGTTAAGCTAGTTTAATTCATAAGTTCTAGTTGCTGTATCCATGATTGACTTCGAAACATAAGATTAATTCCATGATCACACTGGTGTTGAATTGTGTTAATGATTATTAATTAATTCTTTTCCCAGGTTGCTTGAGGAGCCAAAAATCTCTATTTAGTGCATTCGTATTTATGGTATATTATAATTAATGAATACTAATGATAAACTGATAATGTATTGTGCTTACATATAATAAATCTAAAAAAATAGGCAAAAATATTTTTTTGATTTCTAAAATATACATCAATTTTTAATATTGCCTCTAAAATATTTTTGGAGACAAAACTGATTTTGCCTACCTCCTTTGTCACTTTGAAGCTAATAATCTATTTTAGCATATCACCTTTTATTTGACTATAATCATTTAATTCAAAGACAGAGATGAGGATGGCGTAGGTCAAACCTGATCTCCGACTCCCTTTTAGCAAAAAAGGTGGAAGATAATGTGTTTTTAACAATTTAGAAATGAAGCTAATAATCTATTTTAGCATATCACCTAACAAATCTATCATTTTAAAAGCCAACGGACATTTGCTTTGCAAGACAGGTAGCATTACGGAAGCAAATTGCGAATGATATGATATACAAGTGAGAAAATAAGACTTAGATTAGGACATTTTGGCGTTCATACACATCTCTCTCCATCGTTCTCACTTTAGTCCAGGATTAGTGCAGAACATTATTTCATGATTTCGTTATACGGAAGAGAACATTTGGGTTATGAACAAATTCGTGAAATATATAAGTCATAAGGGCTGCTACAACTGGAAATGCAAAATACAGGCCAGCAAATTGGGACCTTATTGTTCTGGAACTTAGTCATCATCATCCCCCTAAGAGAATGATCTCCGACTCCAAGATAAAATTCCGTCAAGGAAACAAAGAATTATAGCAGGAAAAGATTAAAACAATTCAACACACGAGTTGCCAATTAGTTTTACTCAGCATAGGCTTCTATGTTCTAGGTGACTTGCTTCCGCAAAACAGGCTATAAACAAGACTATTAAACTAACCTCCTCCATCGACATGGCAGTACCAAGCTGTTTGTTGTCAGTCTTACCATGGTTGTGCAGGTCATTGAAATCCTCAGTCTACTTTCTAGCTGGTACTCCATCTTTAATTATCTGCTTAGGAAGTGGGTATCTTGATAGATATGCAATCAATGCAGCGAAATTTTTTTTTGTTCTACTAGGAAAAGTTTATCACACCTTAACTTGTGACTTCAATCATCTCAGCTTCACCGTCACTGTAATCTCCCCAACACTTGGTTGGCTTATTATCAGGTACTTTGTCCTTGCTGGTTTCTTTTTCCTCTTGATTTGTATCGGCCTCTGGAACCTTGTCTGTTGGCTTTTCTTCTGTTTCACAGCCATTTTCATTGCTGGCAGATTGGTCTTCTTGAGAATTTTGTTCATTTTCTTGCTTTTCTTCACATCTGGCTTCTACTGAAGTTTCTTCTTTGCTTTCCTCATCTTGAGTTTGACTTTTGTTTTCAAGATCACTTTCAACATTCTCAACTGGTGCTGGATCTGTAGAACTGGTTGGAGATGTTGGAAACCCATTTTGAGTCACTGGAATACCATTTAGTGATGCTGGATATCCATTTGGTGACAGAGGAAAGCCATTGGGTGATACTGGGGAAGGCATATATCCATTGGGAGGCACTGGATAGCCATTGGGAACCCAAGGTTGGCCAGGTACAAACTCAGTGGCATGAGGGTTCATTATTGTAGGAGGGCTGATGCAATTTCCATCAGTGGTGAGGTCACCGGTGTGGAATGCAGTTTTATTTCGTGGAATGCGGTTTCCATATCTGTTGTAACCGCCAGATATTCGTGGACCATATGGAACCCTTGCTGTTGCTGATTGATGAGGCGATCTTCGGTGATTGACCGCAATCATAGGGGCAATGTTTGCTGGTGGAGGTAAAATTCCTCCATGATCTTTGAAACCTGGAACTGGAACAACCGGAATTGTGGATGGGTTAAACGGTTGTGCAGCTGCGGAAAGTTTCTTGGTTGTTTCCTTTCCTGACTCTGTTTCGTCTTGCTTTTCTCCTTCATTACCACTGGGGGGTTCATCTTGTTTTTCATTATCTCCCTCAGTAAATTTCTCCTCTGATGATACAGATTCGTCTTTGTTGGGCAACTCTTTTGAATCTTCAGCAACAACAGTTTGGGAACATGAATCAAGGGATGTAACTGGGCAACTTTCTTGCACTACGATATCTGATGTACTTTCAGATGCACCAGCTGTGATATTGGCAGCTTCAGCTTTCTTCTCATTAACAGTATCACTACTAACTTGGACAACCTCTTCTCTAACATCATCATTACTTTTAGCAACTTCAGTTATATTTTCTGTAGCCACTGCAGCTTCCTTTTTGTTTTTCCCTTCATGGACCGAACCTCCAGTTTCGTCTTCAGAAACAAGAACCCGGTTCTCATCAATTGGTTTCAGATCATGTTGTTCTTCTACCAGGTGGCTCGTCTCAGGATTTTGTTGATCAGGAATATTTCCTTTTGGTGACTGTTCAGCCACAGCCTTCACAATTGTTCCAGGGGGAGCTAAGGCAACTTCTTTGTAGGAGAAAAGTTTACCTGCTGTCTGAACACTGATTGCACTTGCAATAGGTTGTGATTTAGTAGTTTGATCACTTAGAGCAGGGCTGTTTGGGGCTGACCTTGAGTCTGCCGATTTTTCAACTCTAGCAGCTGTGGCGTGGGTGCTATTCAGCTTAGGGCTGAAGCTTGCACTCTTAACAAACTTCTTTGGAACAGGAAGAGGAGATGGCCCGACTGAAGGACTAGACTCATTTGAGCTCGTTCTAGGAGAAGAAAAATTGGCTGGCTTGCCTCGATATCTTGAAGACTGGGAAACATTCATGAAGTTAGTATTCAGTTTTGCTAAGGTTGGCCTCCTTGAAGAAGATAGCTTACGCCCAGTGATCGAGCGACCTTTAGGAACAGCCTCTTGCCATCCTTCATCTGAGGTGTCATCCTGCACCAGGTTATTACTTTCGTTGAGGATTGATAGATCTGAGAGAGAGGGTTCAACTTTATCAATCACACGTTCTGCAAGTTGAGCTTCTGACTTATTTTCTTTATCACTTGAATTTTCTGCAATGGGATAAACTTGAGGCACATCTTCATCCTTCTGATTTTCATCTGAAACTGTTTCCCAGTTTTGTCCTGGTTTCCCCTTCAACTGTAAGAGGGGCAATAATTTAGTATATTTTCAATCAAATAAGGTTAAGATAAGTGTAATATAAAACTTGATGATAGAATGTTAGGGTAAGGCCTGGAAGAAAGCTATTAATTACCTTGGCACGGGCCTTCTTTTGTGCTTCTCTTGCTTTCAGATCAGCATCTGGCGTGATGTAATCCAAGAGGTCTGACACACTGATCCAAGACAATTGTCACTTTATGTAAGTTAAAAGATTTTGAACAAAAATATACAATCACATAACTTAATTCACATGTCTAGCCGGGCTTTTGGTTTGACCAAATTGTCGATAATTCAAGTGAATACAAGATTTTTAGGGGAAAAAAAAACAACATTGTTATTGTGGAGGAACAAGGAAATCAAGACACTAAAAAGCAAATACTAGAAAAATATGTAGTAATTCAGAAACTCAAACAAGAATGAATAAGTTGGCTGTATCACATCAAAGCACTGGCAAACAAAGTTTAAACCATTTTGTCAAAATCTGAATTACTTCCCAAAAGATTTATATGGTTATAACAAAAAGAATTCACCAAGAAGAAAAGAAAATTTACGCCAGAGACAATGAGATTCTGTAGCCTCATCTCTTGCAGAACAACATATCTTAATGTGCATCTTGATCATTTGCCTTTTACACTCCAAATCACTCTGTTTTTTCTTTGTTTTTCTCATTTTTCTAAATTTAAAATTCTAAAACATGTTTGCTTCTTTTTAAAACAGTTTATGAACTGCCAATTATTACTAGTACTGCTAGCTGTTCGTTCAACTGGAAATTCAAAAACTTGGCAATGGCCTTTTAAGAAGGAATATTTGCACAGGATAAACTGAGGCCAGAAAGAATTCTTATAAACCAATGGATGAATCAACGGGGAGCGCATGCTTAAGTTAGAACGGGCTGATATATACCAGTTATAGAATAAAAGCCAGCCATCAGTTCATGGACTCGCAAGAATAGATCAAATCTGATTGTAGTACTTACCTTAAATGACCTTTGCTCGAGATTGAGGCATCTGGCTTAGGTGTACCATTGCGTGCAGCCTCTTGTTGCTCCAGAGCCTTTGACTCAAAGTATTCAAGCCATGCAGCTGCATCCTGTAAAAATTTCACAACTATAGATTTGAGGAGCAAGCATCATCTAATATGTTTCTGCCATAAAATAGCACATTTAAGGTGACTTACCTGTGTCCTAAGATCATCAGACCCGAGTTTGGCCTGTAGTATTTGCAAGGTGGTTTGTTCATGCTGAACACTTAGAGAGTATGCTTCCATTAAAGAAAGAGCAATGGCTATTGCATGATAGCTTGCAGCAGTCTGAACAAACCAAGAATTTCATTCAACAAGTTAAATTTCCAACCACCATATTCTCTAACAATAGAAAGCATGAAAATTATTAATTCCTATGATAAGAGAGACAACCTGTATGTGATCAGCTCCGAGTAATCTTTTGTTACACTTCAAAGCCTCATGAAGGTATCTGAGAGCAACATGGACATTCCCTAATCCTTCTTCCATCATGGCTACATTGATGTAGGTGGCAGCAGTATTTGGATGTGAAGGTCCACAAGTAAGGTGCAAAAGATACAATGCACGATTGACATACCTAAATATTTTTTAAGAAAACAAGAGTTGTAATAATTAAAGACCAGTTCTTCATGTTATTCTGATAAAATAGAATAAATATTAAAACATTTATTGAAAATGATTATATTGTTCTTTTATAATCAGTCTTCTGCTCTTTGACACCATGAATTTCTCGCCATCTGGATAACATCAGAAATTAGTTTTTTCAATGAAGCGAACAACACTCACGTGGGACTCTGCTGATTAAATTTTAATAACTAGCATAGATAATCTAAAATTCATATGTATTCAACTCTTACCTATATCAGACACTTAAGTCAGACAATCGCATGATGCTCATTACTCACATATAAATGATTTTTTTTTTTTGTTTCTTATGTAAAATACATATAAATTATCATAAATAGCTAATTTAATTTGGGTAATTATCAAAAACAAAAATGGCTAATTTTGTATAGAACAGAAGGCATACAATTAAAGATAAGTATGAATCAGGACTCTATCTTACTACAAAATATATTGCCAACTTCCAAAGGTTAATGTTTCCTTTACATACTTATAATTAAAGAGCCTTTAAACTTTGTTCTGATTCATGCTCCGTTTCTTGTTCTTTTCAACTACCCAGTACGCTGTGCTCTATAAAAGTTCAACAGAATAATAATAAATTTTCACTTTTGATCTTTTTGCCTAATATTAGCTGCTGGTGCTCAGCCATCCCCTTTTTAAAATGTTTGTGTCCATCTAACAAGTTTTGACGCTATCACTTCAAAGGATAATAACAGATAGGGTTAAGGGTTTGTAAACATAATCTTTAAACATACTTTAAAGCCAACTCAGTATGTTGGAGTCGATAGTAGAAAACAGCTAGATCCCCATAACTTTTCATGGTATCAGGATGATCCAGTCCAAGCTCTCTTTCATTTATATCCAGGGCCTTTTGCTGATAAATAGTTGCCTAATAAAACCACAGATAAAATTATCAGAAAAGAAAAAAAAATGATGGATTTACCATGCCATCCAAAACTGTTCAAATTTTACATTATAGGTGTCAATGTTTAATACTTAGTTGACAAAACATCAAGATTTTACTCTGATTGTAGAACTGTTTGCAATTCACAAAATATACTTTGGAAATAAAGCCACCCTTAAATATTCATCTATGTTTCTACAAATATAATACATTCCATCAAAAGCTTCATAAATACCTAAACAAAGTGAAGAGTTAAGCATGCATATTTTGTCCAAACTGTTAATGATTATGATCATGAGTCAGAAAATGTAAAAAGAAGAAAAATATGATATTACCCAAGGTCTATGCTAAAGCTAATTTATGGATTAATGTAAGGTTCTTGATAGCAAAAGGAAACATTTATTAAGAGAAAAGAATTACACGAGAGATTAATCTATACTCCTGAACAAATTAATATTTCTTTTTCAAGTAAAGAAAAACTCATCTCTTCTATGCCAGATAATTCAAATGACCACTTTTGGAAACAAATTTGAGCAATTAAAATTAATGCCTGCTTATATTGAATATTTGTTATTATTTTTTCTGGTACATGTGGGCTGTGGCATGGACATCCTACTACATAGAATTTAGATGTTGTAATATGTCAGCGGTTTGAATTACCACAATATGTTTGGTAAATACCTGATTTCTTTCAATGTATTGTTAAATTATTAAATATTCAAAGTATTCAAAGACATTAAAAACACATACCTGATTAAAATCTCCTGTATGATACAGCACAACGGCCAAGAGACTATAGGCTCCTGCTGTCATTCTGTGGTATGGTCCACACACTGACACCAATTTTGACAATGCCTTCAAGATTCAATGCAATATGTTGGTTCATTTATTCATCGGCTTCATAAAAGACCCACAGTTGAAGATGTAGAAATGATCATACCTTAGTGCCATAGTTGACAGCATCCTCCAATTTACCTTTATCCAAAGAAGTCTTTGATGACTCCAACAGTGTGCGGCCATCAGCAGATGAGCATGCCACATGCTGAGCAAATAATTGTTATTGTGATTCAGTCATCAAGACCCGAAAAAACTAATGACAATAGATCTTATAAAAAATTTAAATATGTCACATATTTTACCTTATATATGGGGACCATGCTTACAATATCTAACTTTCTAAAAGGAGATGCAGTCTCCATATCATAGTCCCTAGGAACCAGCTCAAGTCCAACCTGTTAAAAGGAAATTTTCAAGTCTCAGTCTTAACTGAAGTAATGAGAGCACAACACGTTTAATATCACTATATTACAAGGTCCATCTTTTACTTTACCTTGTGGCACAGTCCACGGAGAATGGCAAACTTTCTTAAATCTTGACTACTTTCATATTTCCAGTTCCACCCAAACCTCTTCAGAAGGAACGTTTCTACCCACTTCCATTTCAATTTATCACAGCTGGTAATATCTGCATCTGTTGTGTCAGGTGATGGGGTTCCCAACAGTATATTTAAACATGATGCAATAGATGAAGCCAAGTTGGAAACATCATCAACTGCTGCAACAACAGCTTGCAAGATGTGCTTGTAGGCTCGAACAACCATCTCATGTATACAAAGTGATTGCACATGAGGAAGCTTATCTGCAAGCTCAACCTGGCATACACAAATTAAATAAAAGACATTATTCCAACAATACTGCAAGCATAAAAGAGTAAGCCATACTATCCAATGTCTGAGAAAATAACTAAGATTATACTGCAGAATTGGCAAGTGAAAATAGATAAAACAACAGAAGATAATTGCAAATTGAAGTTGCAGAAGTTCAGCGGTGAAAAGTAAAAGAATAAATCATCAAATCAATATTTTGAATATTTATAAACCCATCAAAAGTCTTGGTAACATAGTTGTTAAAATCGGGAGTTTAAGTAAAATCGGAAAGGAGGGGTATAAAATCTGATTGTAAACTCGAATAGTAAGATCGTAAGAGTTTATCTAAATACAAATGATAAACTTTTTAAAAAATGTCTTTTTTTTTGGCAAAAAAAAAAGTATGTCTTTCACTAATTAATTTAAATGCATCAAAATCTTCATAACTTTCCCAAATCCAACACTTACCAATCCAAATAAGTCTAAATGTCTAACATTAATGTCATCATAACAAATTAATAATATAACATAACATAGAAATTGAAATAAACACACCAATGGTAATGATGGTGGTGATAAAGAAGGTGACGAGAAAGATGATGAAGAAGATTATTAAGATGAGATTTTTGAAAAAAATTGCTAATTTGAGTGTTTATTCCATTTTTTGTACAAAAGTCATGGTTGCCAAAATATAGTTTAAAATTCTTACGATTTTATTAGATTTGACCCGAGTTTGACTCGATTTTAGTAGTGTGGGGTTTTAGGACCAAGTTAACAAGATTTTAGTAGGTGAAATCCCAATTTTACCAATTTTACGATTTAACTCCCGATTTTAACAACCATGCTTGGTAATATGTTACTACACAGCTTACCAAAAGCTATATCACATGTCCTACACAATCCCGAAAATCAAGTCAGGTCTTTGACTAAAAAGTAAAATCTTAATTTCATGTTCAGTCGTACTCTATGTTGTAACAGCAGCATGAATATTATCCAAGTTGAAGAGGCATAAAAAAGAAAGGTATTTGAGTATCTGTTAGAAATCCAAACACACTATTAAGTGATGAACCCAAACAGCAGCATGAATATTACTCAATGGAAACCCAAACACACTATAAATGATGCATTTGGGATTCTTCTTGCACTTCCTTCTTCAACAATATTCTTCAATCCCTTCTTCCTCGTTTTCCTACTCAACTAAATCATCAAGTTGTTGTTTGATTTTAGAAAAAGAATCCTCTCCCATTAACCAATGTTAGTTATTAGCATTCTTTAGTTTCTGTTTTAGCTTTGTGCCACATGAAGTTAGGAACAAAATTAACTCCCACATTACAAATGTTGCATAGGGCTTCCTCTTGTACTGCTTTATTCAACAATTTCTTCATTCCCTTTTTCCTACTCTAATAAATCGTCAGGCTGCGTTTTGTTTTTCTAAAAGAATCCTATCTCATTAACGGGTGCTAGTTATTAGGATTCTTTTGTTTTTATTTAATTTTTGTGTCACATGGAGTTAAGGAACAACACTGCAACAGTTATTAAAAAGAGAAAGTGGTCAAAAGTAATATGACAAAACAGTCAAGTGTAAGTCAAGGCAGGGTGTGAAAGATGATAAATGATTAAATCTATTACCACTCGTCCCAAGGATGACATTTGCAAGCCCCTCGTGTGCATGAAATCTGTCAATGTCCTTCCATCAACTGGTGAAAGTTCAAGTGACCCAAAATCTGCCACCTAATAAAATTTGAAGTCAAAACTATAAAACACATTTCATCATGACTCAAGTGAAAAGCATCCACATTATTAAGAAACTAACCAGCTTTGGAAGTGCAGTTTCAACATAATATTTATGTGCCATTTCCTTCAATTCATCAGGTGACTGCAAATATGGAAAACCAGCAGACTATGCATAAGTATAACTGTAATATTAAGAACAGAGGGAAATCTGGATCCATCAATGAGTTAAGATAATACTAGATAGAAATTCAAATATTCTGCTAGCGAATTTAATTAGGGGCCAAACTAAATAAAGTAAAAAAAAGAAATGGGAACAACATTCCAAGTAAATCTGGTCATGTCAGAAAGCAGAGACAGACCTTAAGATGGAGGCCAGTTTTAGATTCTTTAAGACGTGTATATGCAGCATCTGAGAGCAACTTCTTCCACATAGTTTCCTTTTCTTCATCTTGTTTCTCTAACTCCTGTTGAGTTGCATCTGGCTTGTTAGTTATGTCAACACCATTATTCGTGGAAATCTCTTTCCCTTGTTCAACTTTTGAGTTCCTGCTATCAATCTTTTTCTTCAGTTCCTTTAGTAATCCACCTTGCTTCCCAAGGCCTTTAACATCTGGTTCAAGTTTAGCTTCTTCTGCCTTTTTGGGCTCAGTTTTCCCAGTAGCTTGATTTTGCAAATGTTGTACCCAACAAGCTCCTAACTCCCATCTTATAGACTTACTGTGTTTAGTGGTTTCTTCTTGCAATTTCAGTAAACTTTTCTCAAGAACTCCCCTTACCAATGACCTAGCAGGCCGTAAATTTTCAATATCCGTGCTATGGGTTCGTTGAATCATATTAGATGATTGAGGTGCGGATGACTTGTGCAACAGCATCCTCAAGCTGAAGGCAATTTGGTAGAAAACATTTATGAGTCACTTAGAAAACCAGATGCAAAGGCATTCTTAAGACAGGTAATTTGATAAGGTTATGAAACCAGATAGATTTAGCTTATAGTTAAAACATGGTTTTCAATAAATTCTGTAACAACAGCTAACTTTTTCTTCAACTGGGATATTGATTTTATTATTTGGATGTATGTAAGTTAATGGTTAGCTAACACAGGAATTGAGCTTGTAGTTATTGTTGGTAGTCCCATGATTACAAAAAATCAATCATGCAAGCGATAGAAGAACTTACCTGTTAACATTTAAAGCATTTGCACCACCTTCAGGCTGGTCCTCAATATCAATGTCCTGGGGAATAGAACTTCCCTTCCAATCTACCTTAGCTGAAACATTTACCACAGCCGTGTAGCCACAATGCCTTACAATTACTACACCTAGAGTAGGAGTATCCTACATGAATAAAACACAACATTTATTTATTAACAAACAAATTCACTGAATTAAAATAGGCTCTTAGTAATTAGTTCACTAACATGAACAGTTGCACTCTCATCAGCGGTTATGCCTTTAAGCAAATTCCTCTGAGCAAGTTCTTCTTCTGACAATCCAAGAATCTGACTTCCATCATTTTTGCAGTCCAACTTTGTACTTGCATCTGATACATCTCTTGTCACCTTAATAACCAAATCTCCAATTTTTTCTTCATACGAAGTTTGGAGATTTGATTCACTAAAAGAGTTGTCCTTAAGATTCTTTATGGCTGAAACAGCTTTTAAGACTGACACGTCGACAAATAAACTGTGCAGGAGAAAGGCTTTCCGGTCCCGAACTTGCCTCTCTTCTGCTGTTTGACAAGGCATTTGTGCTAGGATAGCAAACTCTCTGGCCCATTGTCGCTTGTTATGTTTACCATCTCTGCCTTGTCCACCCCCATTTCCTCCCCAAGTTTCATCTTCCATAGGAAGTGGGGGGAAGACAGATGGATTATCAGCAACAACTGGAGGGACAACCCATGTGTTTGCACGAAAACCGTAAGGAAGATTGCCAAACTGAAATGATATAACTACTTGTGTGAAAACCTTTTGTAATGTTAACAAAATAGTTTAAAAATATTAAATGACAAGTACATACTTTATTGTGTTCTGTGAAAGCTTTCATAAGACCCCTGTAGGCCTGCAAGAAATATGATTCTGTTACAATAAAGTTGTTGAAGCAAAATATAATGGTGCAAGCAGTCAGGCACAGAAATGATTTATAATTAAAATGTATATATAATTAATTAGTACCAGAAAAAGTGATCTCAATGTACTATAATGAAGCAAAGGTGAAGGAACAATCATGAGTTCAAACTTACAGCATCAAACACTCTGCTTATCTGCTGAAGAAGGCCAACCAAAGTGTGACTCACTAGAAGACGTTTTCCAGCAGGATAGAATCCTTTTCGGCAAGCAACTATAGTTGTTGGTTTTCCACTGCAAACTCTAACCTGTGTATATCATATACATAGCAATCCGAGAACATATTATATTTCATAGCTCATTGAGGGGAAACTACAAAATACAACAGCCATCAAAACTAATTAGAACCAAAAGATATGTTTAACCCTCACATCAATCTGAAAAAAATCATCTTCTGTCTTATCTTCTAAGAATGGACGATTTGACCTACGTATATCTGCAAGAGAACAGAAATCAAGGTAAGAAAGATTGGGTGTTGCATTCACATACTATGTAACAAATTCCCAATATAATTTGAGTACTTTTTAATGAGCTGAAGTTAGAAAGAAAAAGAAAAAGAAAAGAGAACTATGTGCTTTTGAACAGGATTGCATTGCAAAGTTAACGCACTATGCTAGATGTCCTACAACACGCAGGTAAAGAATTCATCGGCTAGCAAATAAACTCCATCTAAGATGATGCAGCAAAGCAGAACATATATGAATATACACACAAACACACACGAAAGGTACATGAGTACACTGGGGGAAGCTGTAACCCCGTTAACAAACAGCTTAACCGGCTTCTGTTGGTTGAAACTAAGCTGCACCTTGTTTCTTATTTTTCTTAGTGAATTTTCAGTAATGGCAAAAAGAAAAGAGAGCAAACAGAAACAAAACTCTCGATAGCATATTCAGTTGTAGCAATTTTTTCCTAAAATTCATGACCAAATTAAATTCAAAATTCGATCTACATTTCCAACAACTAATTAATTCTCAGGAAGAGAAGAAAAGAGAGGGTTTCGCGGAGAGAAAAACTCACAATGTATCGGAGGCGTAAGATGGGAGAAGGAAAAGAAGTCGTAAAACTGCCCCAATCTCGGCGGTGGACACATCGAAATGTCCCCGTCCACTTTCTCCAACTTGTCGCCTTTCTGAATAGCTCCATTGCTCGAATCCGGTTTCTGATCGCCGGATTCTGACTTCGAGCTCGTTTCCGATCCATTATCTGAAGTCGGAGACGGTTCGGTCTCAGCCGTGCCGGAATCTTTGATTCCGACGGCGTCTTTGGTGTTGGTCCGGCCGGCGGTCTTGCCGCCGCCGAAGGAGGTAGTGCATGCTACGATGTCCAGGAGTCGCCGAATATGATTCACTGCAAGCTGCTCAGTGTAGTCCTCTGAAAAGAAAAATAATAATAATAATACGAAAGGCAGTTAGAAACGGTAAGGGAGACAGGCTAACGTACAGCGGGTCCATGTTAATAAAATAGACATCTGTAAAATGAACCGTTAGATCAGATCTGTTGACTTCGTTTTACCTTCGACGATGGAGAGGTGGCAAGGTTTCAGAGAGACGATCTCCATCGAATCTTTCAGCTTAGGACCTCGTACCTGTTCAGCATTAGCCAGCCGTTTTGTTCGTTAGAAGAGCTTCAAGCTTTTTTAATCACAAGTCGTTAATTTTTTTTCCCTTAATAAAGTAATTTTTTAATCAAGAACCGTTATTCGGATATTTATACTATTCATTGTCAAAAAGGAAAATATAGCACTCACCCGTTTCCATTTCTTTTCTTCAATATATATTGACTCATACCCTACAACTTAATGGTGGTCCCATTTCCAATCATTTGATCCGGCATTAAATGACTTTTACGACTCATTGACGCATTGTTGTGCAATGTCAACTTCATTATTTATTTGTCAGCCAAAAACTCCTCACTTAGATATTTTTTTAATTTTAATAAAATCATTACCAACTCTTTTCGTAACTTCAGGCCAAAAAAAACATGTTTTTGTAACTTTAGTTCTTTATAGCATTTCTTCAGAACGTGCTATTCTAGGCCCAATTGGGTTTTTATTTTGAAGAGCGTTAAAAGGGCATTTTGTCATAGAAAGGTCTGAAAAAAGTCTTTATCTGTTGTGGGCACAAACCCAAAAACAATGTGTAACTATTCAACTCGACAACCTTCAGGTCCACCACTCAAACTGAAACTCAATCTTAGGTTATATATTAATATTAATTAGGAATATAAATTTAAAGGACAGTGCATAAATAACAGCAACTACTATTTTTCAAACATATTAAATATATTAAGACATTTAAACTTGCGACAGCACACATGATATTTATTTAATGAAAAAAACACGAGTTCTAAATTTGGGTTGCCAAAAGACACAGAATTCATGCAAAGAACCCGCCCCACGCACTTACTAGTTTTTTTTTTTTTGGCCTGACACGCACTTACTAGTTACTATCACCTCACCGGATTCTATATATGGACCTAGAAAGCAACTTGGAGCAATTAAAACCTCAACCACATGCCCATTTAATGCTCAATTGTCCAATCCATCAAGATTTGTTCTTTCCTCTACAAAGTATTATGGGCAGTTAATTACTCTCGCATTTCCTTGTTCCTTTCATCTCTTTAAAACTAAATTAAGAAGTTTGTCCAATTGAGTTTAGTGGAGCGTGGAATGACATTTTTATTTTTTTTATAATACAAAAGTTTACGTGAGTTGACCCCGAGGACTCACTAAGGTCAGGGTATATCTCAAGTCTGTATGAACACTTATAGAGAGATACTTACAAATCGTCTACTAACAAGTCTTTCACATCGGCAGCGAATTTGACATTTTGTTTTTGTTTTGAAAAAATTGTGGTAAGAATGGGAGAAAATATATGTAGTAAGAAAATAGAATATTATGTGCAATATATTAATAAGATATTTGAACTTTTGAAGTAGTAATGGGAAGATGTTATCAATTTATTTTAAATATTCATGTGTTTACATCTCCTCAACGCACAATTTTTATTATTTTATTTTAAAAATTATTTACCTCAAAATAGTAAGAAAAAAATTATTTGGCAAACACATTAATTTAATATTTTTAATAAAACTAGATGAATTGACTTATTTTAAACAAATTAATAATTTTCAAAAAATTAATAATTTTAAAAAAATAACCCCAAGTTTAAAAGAAAATTGAAAATTTGCGTGATATATTTGTTTGGGAGAAAACGGAGACAGGGGAGATAGTAGAGAGAATGTAGGGGCCAGGATTGCATATAGAAAGAGTCGAAGGGTACAAGTAATTAAAAGAAGCGTACCTCGTGTGACAACGAGAAGTTCGTCAAGTGACATGTCTCCACGTGGACCCCTAAGAGCTTTCGCACATCTAATATTTTGTCCGTAGATATTCCCTGCCATCCACCACACCACACCACACTTGTGAAAATTATTCTCCTCAACAAAAATTACAAATTCCATTTAATATTATCATTTCTGGGCTTCAACTTAATTAAAACCCATCAACTCAACTTGATACTATGTGTTAAATAAAATTATCATTTGTCAATGCATTCATTTGGGTGGAGTTAAATGGTAGGGTTTAGAGACAAATGTGTGACAACTATTATTCATTTCAGCGTACAATCCCAACAATAATTTACGTCCGTTAGTATATCTTCCCAAAACATAATGTGCGTACTTTTTCAAGTAGACAAATGAATACACATAATGCAATAATGCATCAACTTCTTTTATTAAGATTCATTAAAATGATACTCTCTCTGTTTCACAATATCTATCTTAATTTTAAAAATTTTTATGTTTTAAAATATCTAATATTTTACAAAATTAAAAAAGCATTAATTATTTTTTGACAATTTTATTTCTACCTATTCTCTTTTAATAATAAATATCCTTTGAAAATAAAAAAAAATAAATAAAGATAATATAATTTTTTTATCTTATAGTATTTTTCTAAGTTTAAAGTGAACTAATTATTTTTTAGTCCGTACGCCCTCACCAAATTATAATAGATATTGTGAATGGGATAGAGTAAATGAAATCCAGTGACTTAGCTTTCTCTGTTTGTACAAATTTCAGTAAATTTTGTCATAATTCTACTCAAAAGTTTGGGCCACAACATAACTAAATGCCAGAGTCCACCACTCAAACTGGCATTTCACTTGCCTACTGTAATCGACATTACAGTCTAACTTGAAAGGAAAAAAACATCATTTCAGTCCACCACCACCAAAGAAAAAAAAGAAGAAAACTGAAATTAGTTCATACCTTGAGGGTCACTTGTGAGTCGTCTGGTGTCTCCACGGTAACTTCGATTACAGTAGGCAAAACTGAAACAGAAAATGTAATTTAGATATCTAAAAGGCAATTTACCAAAAAGATTAGATGAGAATTTGGGGAAGTCTGAAAGTATGAGCTATGAAACGATAGAATGTAGTGAAACCAGAAGTCAACACAAGGCATAATTATTACTTCAAGCGCAGTTTCCATGTTTATGACAATTTTGCAGTTGTCAGTATAGCTGTATAGGTAACAACAAACTAGAAATTGGAGCTTCGGAAATAACAAATAGAACATTGGAATTGGGGATTATATATACATACATATATACATATAGCATAGTGCAGATAAAATAGAATATATTGTATATATGAACGAACCTTTTTCTTCCTTCTTCTTCTTCTCTCCCTTGGCTTTGTGAGGCTTGGTTTTGCCAGTTTTGGGAGCCATTGCTGTTAAAGACGAAGTCAAAAAGTGATAGTTTTGCTTTGAAATTCGAGCTCCACGAACTAACTAGCTAGTCAGCTTCTTCTAATTCTTGGGGACGGAAATAACTAAGACGCAATAGTTGAATTTATCGAATAAACAAAATCCTCGGTTCGTTATAAGTTGAGAGAGTTTGAATGAATCTCCGTCCTCAAAATCTGGAAGTTTCTTCGTAAACGAACAAAAAAACCAGCCAGCATCTATCAATCTATCAACGAATGGTAGCTCCAATTAATAATACGTCTGCAGATTTTCTCGAACTTGCTCGATATATAATAAATGCGAAAAAATGAAAGGGAATTTTAGCCAAACAGGGAAATCAATCAAGTCACAAAAACTCAACCGCAGCAGCAGAGACTCTGATTTTGAATTTCTTTATTAATTTTTTTTTTCTTTTTCCAAATGAAATACTACTACAAGAGAAGCGATGAACAAAATGAAAATCGATGAAGCTAATAAGAATATATAAAGAGGGAATAATGGAATTGCAAGAAATAGCAGAATCAGGAAGAGGAAGTGAGAGTGTGTGTGAGAGTATAGATAGATAGGTGTAGCTAGATAAATGAAGAAGAGATTAGGAGAGAAAGGGGGAAAAAAGGGTGAGACCGTGAGAGTAATGGTGGTAATGGATAGGATAAGGTAAGCTAGCCAAAGGCGAAGAAGCGTGCCCTTATAATGCTATTACGCTACACACGCAAATACAAAAGAATGTAAGGCTAGCGATTTCGGGCCTCTCATTTTTTAGTTCTTCTTCCCTCTTTGATACCTCATCGTCTTTATTCTCTTTCACTATTTCCTATTTCTACTAATGCTTGTGACTATGTCATTGGAAAGAGGAAATCTACTTTATACCTCGTTTATTGAAATAGACTACTTAGTCCCTTATTTATTATAATCATCAATTATTTAGTCTGATACGAATATAAGCCCTTAGGAGAACCATACCACAAAAGCTAGCTGTTAAGGTTAGAGAGCCTAAGGCCTAACCACCCGATATAGGACTCGTATCATTATATACCCCTTCGAAAGTCGTCGTTCACGGCGGCTCGCACTACCGACTCTGGTCCATTGATATCCCTTTCCACTTTTGACGGCTCCATACAACTTTCAGTATTTGACACGACGCATCGTATGTACATTAATTCAGCCTATAGATCGCTCCCTACTAGGGATGATCAAAATACCCATACCCAATGGGACCCTGAAATTTACCCTATGAGTATGGGTCTAAACCCGTACCCAACCTTAATGGGTACGGGTTCGGGTATGGTAGTACCCTACCCATATACGCATTAGTAATAATAAATATATTATTATATATAAAAAAATATAATACTTTAACACTTTTTACTGAAAAAATATTAAAGTTTTTATAAATATTGAAATATTTTATTAATGTATTCATATTTATGATTTATTTTTTTTTTATTTTTAGTAGTTATGGATGTAAAAAATTAGATAAATATAAATTTTATATTAACAAAAAATAATTTATTTTAAAATTTTTCCGGGTCTGGGTGCGGGTATGGGGATTAGACTACCCAACGGGTATGGGGATTGATTTTGATACCCTCTCACATCCGGGTATGGGTCCGGGTATCATAGTACCCTACCCATACCCTACCCATGATCATCCCTACTCCATACGTATCAGTCGGCTCTCACTGAAAGCACCAATTGATACGAGTATAAGCCTTTAGGAGAACCACAGCTCAAAAGTTAGTTGTTGAGGTTGGAGAGCCCAAGGCCTTATATGGTGCTTTATCTTCAGCTGACCACCCAATGTGGGACTCGTATTATCCGTTAAATTACTTGATGACATGGACGTTAAATACTTACATTGCATCATTAAATGCCACTTTGTCATCCTAGATCACCTAAACTAACTCAACCGGATCAACAAACACAATTAAACTGATCTAAAATTGAGTCAGACCCAAATATTTATATTACACGCGAAGCTTCCATAAGACATAAACTATTGAACAATTTCCAAATTTTAAATCCTAAGTGGTCCCAAATAGTTAAATATGTAGCATTTAACGTGATATATGTGCACTTAATAGTTAGGGCCATCAATATTAATAACGGAGATAGGTTATAGAGACTAACGAGTTGACATTTGTAATTATTGAGGGACCAAATAGTCTATATCAAAAATACATTAACCAAATAGTTGAAACAAAATAGAAAGGATGAAATAGTAGGTTTACTCGGTTTAAGCAGCTTCATATGGGGGGATTCTTGTTATCTTACGGCCCTGGGATTGGGTTTGCACCGCTTACTTACCACCTATCACCACTTGACACGTATCTTCAAAGATAAACTTAATTATATTATTATTAACGAAGATTACATGATATTAAAACAATTTTAATTAGTCATCTTTCACTCTAATCAGTTCTGCATTAAATTATCTCATGTAACACCAAACAGGCAATTACTATCACCAAACTACTACTAACCGATTTTACAATCATTCAACCGTCTTAATTAGCATATCTCTTACGGGCATTATTTTTTATATATATAAATTCAAGTTTTATTATTTCAAATATTTATCTTCTAGTTCCCTCAATCACTCAAATATCAAATGTGCTTCAGACACATACACCGTGTACTACTTTTATGAATCATTATTGAAATTAAGTACTCACGTAATGCGTCATCGGATTATCAAGTTGAAATACTTAAATTGGTTGATATTATATGATGATTTTATTTTGATTATAATAAAATTATTTTTTATTTCAGTTTGATCCTAACATTTTTTCATTTGTTTCATTATAAGTCTAAAATATAATTTTGTATAGTTTTTATCGTAATCTCTTAACATTTTTATTATTTGTTTCATTCTTAATTATAAAGAAAAATCAACTATAAATTTACTTATAATTTGCAAATAAATAAAAAGATTTTTCTTTCTCTTAATGTTAACTCATTTATTAAGATATGTATGATAGATAAATCATCTATTTCACCTGTTCAAATACAAAAAACGGTTAAAATTAATCAGACAAAAACATATTTTAGACTAACAATGAAACAACTGAAAAAAATTAATATGAGGACCAAAACAATACAAAAAATAATTCTAAAATCTAGATAAAATTCACTTTATAATATGAAGGTCAATTTTAAGTAGTTGATTGACAGATTAAATTAAGATCTGACTTTTTTCTCACTTTTTTTTTATCAAAATTAATATTTTTTATATTTATAATTTGATATATGAAGCTTATTGTTTAAAAAATATATTTAGTTTAACCATATATTATGACTGAAATAAGTTAATTTTAACTAAATACAAAACAAATCGTGTCTACATATGAATGACAAAAATATAAATATATAAAGTACTAAATAAATTTGTGAACTCCCTCACTAGATTTATTACTCGCCGAGTCACCTCTTACAACATCTGTGCTGAAATTTTGAAGTCATAATATTACATTATCCCATTGGCTTATATATGCTTTCGGACTACTATTCAATCAAATACATGTCTTACTTAACAAAATGGCCAACACACATATATACACGGAAAGTTGAAAACTACTTATAAACATGCATATAGCACTTAACAGTTTAAAATATTGTATGGAAAGTTAAATTTCTTCAAGTTTCACTACTATAATGAGCTCGTGTGGTTCAGTTCACCAGCTCCTCACTTTAGATATTGAAACAAAAATCTTGAGTTGTGTACAACTACTCAACTGGAGAGGAAAAAAAAATAATTATAAGAAATTATAACACATTAACATCTAGAAGTTCCTTAAAGTGGAACGTGACCCAATATCTTCCACTATTAAAATTACTTGAAATCATTTGCCTTAATAATTTAACAGTTAATCTTAAATTAATATATAAAAAAAAGTCTTGAGATGCAATTAATAAGAAGTTAATCACATGCATGCGAAAATAATTAAATTACAAAACCTTAAATTAAATGAAAATCTCAAATTAACATTATTTTGCATCACTAAGTTGTATACCAAGCATTCCAATTTGAATACATTAATACGTAATGAATAGGTTGTGAGTTTTATTAGGGGATCATAAGTATGGCTCATGCTTGAATAGTTGAATGATATGTGCTTGCAACTTGGTCTATACATGACAGACTGTTCTACGTTGATTCCCAGATTGAGAGTACATATTGAGCAACTTTTGAAAGCTCTCCACTGCTTGGCCAAGAAATAGTGTCCCATTAATATGGGGTTGTTCTATTTATAGAACAATAAATAAAAGTTTGTGTATTTTTTTTTAGTAAATTAATAATTTGATCATTAATAAATCACAAGTTGATAACTTGGTTTTTAAAATTTTAAACTATACATTTTAGTTCATGAAAAATTAAAACAATATATTATTTAATCTTTAAAAATTAAAATGATATATTATTAAGTTCATTGAAAGAATGAATTAAGTATACTATTTTAATCTTTTAAAGATTAAATTGTATATTTAAAAATTTCAAAGGTTAAGTTATCAGTTCAGTATTTTAAAAAAAAAATTAAATTATTAGTTTATTCTTTATCTTTTTCATATGAATTAGCTATACCAAAAATCATTGTAAGTAAGTAATTGACAAACACTTAGAAGGAATTAGCCAATGAGGGCATGAGCATCAAAAGCTTGAACCCCCTGTGAACTACTATATTCAAAATGATTATCCAACACTCTTTAAATTCTACTTTTAAAGTAACTAGGTTTGGACCCGTGCGATGCACGGGTGATGTTCTATGATTTTTTTAGTATATTTATTTTTCTATAAATTTTGTTTAGAGTATTGTTCTATGAACTATTATGTGATATTAAAATATTATAGTATGTTAAATTGATAATTTTTTTTTGTTAAAAGGAACAGTTTAATTAATCAAGATTAATAGTATACATATCGCTTGATCCCATAGATACCCTAAGCAGCATCTCCCAAATATGAGTAAAAGGAGTACAATCAATACACAAAGCCCAATTCACCCTAAATGACCCTAAGAGTCCCAAAATATCCTCTCTCACAATCTTCTCATCAAAAGAACCTGACCCATTACACAGAAACCTGAACGTATAAGCAGAAGAGATACCAATACTAACATCATTAATTGGCCAGTCAAAAGAAAGAAGACAATCTCTAATGAAAATTGATGATTAGTTAATAACGAATTAGTATTATTGCTTGTTTGTTAATCATCTTATGATGAATTTTTATAGTTTTAATTAATAATTAGTTGATAATGAATTAATATTGTTGCTTGTTTGTTATTAAAATAAAATATATAGAATAATTAGCCCCTCAATTTGTTCTAAATTTATACTCTTTGATCCTTGAATTTAACCCAGTGTAGCCAACTCGTATACAACTACAATAATTCAGGGACTAAGATGTATATTGTGATTATTGATCAGGGATAAATTAGTCTATTTGATGTAAATTCAGTGATCGAATAATATGTTTTCTCTATAAATAAGGCTTTGTATTATTGTAACTATTTGAAACATCCTTGAATGATGGGGAAACACTCCTATTTATAGGAGAATGGGAGAGCTCCCAAAACTAAATTATCTAAAGTGGGACTTATGTAAAACTAGTTTTGGACCCGTGCGATGCACGGGTGATGTTCTATGATTTTTTTCATGTAGCAAATATTTATTCCATTGATTTATGTAATTTCTTTAAGAACATTATTCTATGAACTAAAATGTGATTATGAAATTATGAATTTGTTGTAAATACTCATTATGTATTTGTTTTAAGAGCATTTTTTGGATGTACATGCGATTTTTTTAGATGTAACTATTTTTAGGTTAAAATATCATGGTATGTTCAATTCAAAAATAATAATTAATTATTTAATATCTCTGCTAATAAATTATTTAAATATAATTAATTTTTTAAAATTTCTGCTACTAAATTATTTAAATAATACGTACATAATATTTAGATGAATATCATATTATTTGTTTATTTGTTTTTTATTGATGCTTTATAGTTAGATATATTTTAATATAAACATCATATGATTAATTAAAACATACATAAAAACTATATGATAATTAATGCTTCTATTTGTTATAATTTCGTACTATACGTTTTTATCATTGTATTTTAAACTTCTTAATGAAAAAGAATAAATATTTATTATCATATTCAACATCTTTGTTAATAGTTATAATACAAAAAGTTGAGAAAAAAACATCTACAATTTTATTGGTATTCGCCTGATCATAAAGTATATATGTATTTATCAACTTTTAGTTAATGTATAATTTGTCATAGCTATATGTGCAGTCTTAAACGCATTGCAAATATTCGCGGAAATAAAACAAAGTTGAGAAATAAAACACTACAGAATTATAAAATATTAATATCACCTAATAACTTCAACTCAGAAAGTTGTCAAAGAACGAACGTAATTGACACAACCTTTAATACGAAACTTATATGGTACGGTACCGTGTATCTCCTTCAACTGTGTAAACATTCCACTTCCTATGTAGTGCAAATACTTTCCACACTTACCATCTCTATAATTGAATTTGATAGAAGGGTAAGTGAAAACACACTTATCCTCAGAGTAGAAAAGAAATTGATATGGGGACAATACGGGACCCACTGATACAATCCTGTCCCAACCACTAGGATTTTTTGATGTTGTTGATTTTCGCCAAACGCCAAAGAAATCCAACGGAATGAAGTCTTGAGGGCTTTTCGACACAATTGCAAGGGAGTTATTTGCATCTATTAGTTTCAGACTATTACCACGTTGAATATCTGGAAGTGCCAAATGACTAAATTCGTTTTTCGCGACATTAAAACAGGCGATGTGCATCTGTTGCTCTTTTCGCTGGTTCTCGATGTTAGCCAACCAATAAATCTTGCCATTTATGTAAATTTCTTGTTCATGCAGTAAGCCAACATTATATTCACACAACATTGGAGTGGACCATCTACGTGTGGACGTTGCAAACATTGAAATCCATGATTGGTCTTGGTCAAGAGTCGTCTTCCACATAAGTACAACTACGTATGACTTGATATTGTCCTTATATGCAAAGGCTGACCTGATAAAGTCTGTAATTTTATTAACGGAACAAAATTAATAAATAACATATTCCTTTATAAACAATAAACAACTTAAAAACAAAAAAAAATGTATACTATATTGACAACAATTACACTTACTTATTTTGCCACGTGAATCGGGTGGGCTGACTTCAATCGTCTGACCTGTGACGGGATTATAGATTATCCAAATAGGCATGTTATTGTACTTCTCAGATTCTAAGCAAATTAGACCATCAATAGAGCCAATGACATCAAATTTAATATCATTAAAGCACCCAAAACATGACAACAAAATGTCCCTTTCGTTGCCCTTGGCAATTCAATCAATAAATAGTTTAGGTACATGGCTCATCATATATTTTGTTTTTTAAATAATATATTTTGTTTTCATCTGTTGGATATATAATTGATTAAACATGCTAGTTATAAATTTATTAGATATTTGATTAATCTAATAATTCTAGTAATACCATATATATTTATATAATTTTAGTAACTTTAGCATATTTATATAATGTTAACCTTTGACCAATAAAAAAGATAAATTTTATAGCTAAATAGGTAATTTAGAAATTCAAAAATTTCCAATTTAATAAGATAAAACTTATCAAATTGTTCATAAGATACGTTTTATGGACACCCTAAAAATTTAATCAAACTAAACTTAACATAAAATAAGATTCCTTAAAATAAAATAAATGTGGTATGTAGGCATGCCTATGTGTTTATAATATAGAGGTGAGATGATTTTTACCTAATAAATATGATTGAACAATGATTATGATTAAATTTGAATTTTAAATTTCGAACAAATTTTATGGAAATCAAATTTGATAAATTTGAAAGTTTTAAATATCATAATTAGACATAAATATATTGTAAAATAATAATTATATTGAAAATTAATATAAATTAATGTCATTTTTAGATACCATAAATATCATTATAATAAATTGATCGTTCATATTGATTGTTTTTGTTATTAAAAAATTATGCATTTTCAATGTAGCAACAAATCATAATCAATGTTATTTAATTTGTAAGAAAATCTAATATTTACATTATCATATGTGAGTTCAATTTGTAATAATACTATAATATATGGTCCAATATTTTTTGTAATTATTTTTTTTTGGTAATTTTTGCAATTATTTTGATATGACATTTATTAAAATTAATTTGCATGCTTTTTAATATGTGTTTTTACATTTATTAGAATTGTCATAAAATCATTTTTGCCTTCATAATTCATATATTTACTACTCTTTTATTAGATGAGTGTTAAAATATACCTATAATAACTTTGTTTACGCTTTTTACCTTTGAATTTTTTATAATGTAATTTTGAAAAATATTAAAATAAAAAGTATGACAATTTAAATATAGGGTAGTTATGATTATGTATCTTGCTAATTAAATAAAAAAGATTTTTTAAAATCCATACATATAAATATAGAATGTGCTCTACGTTAAAAAAATGTTAAACTAATACTTTGGTCTTTATAATTTAATTTTTAAAATTATTTTTTGTTCTATTTTAATTATTAAACTTTTACATTTATTCAATGGCTAAAAAGAAAATTTTACATTTATTCTATTTTGTTATCCAAAATGTGTTTTCTTCCAGTTTTTGCATTTGATGTTTAAATCTAGAAGATATTGATTTTTTTAATTAAAAACAATAATTGTTTGTGTATGTAACGGTCATCTTTTGATCATTAACCAATTTAGGATTTTTTTTCATAACTTTTATAACAGTAATTGGTATATACATAAATGTTACACCTTTTTTTTTGTGTGATACACAAATTCTACATTAAATCATAGTATGTGGTATTTAAATTTGATGAATATCTTGTAATTTCATATCTAATTTGATAGAAAATTTATTTCTACCTTAATTACATATTTTTCTGCGTAGTACTTTTGTTTTTTTAACAAAAAGAAACTATATTGATTATTAATTAGGCTTTTAAAAAAAATGATATAGTCTTTGTGTGTAGCACTTATATATTGCATAAGTATTCAACTTTTGAGAACCAACTCCAACTTTTGTACTCAAATAGTTTGACCAATTTCAGAATTAATTCAGCATTATTAATTTATTGCTTACTCATATGACATCATAAAAGAATTACCTAGGCTTCCATTTTTTGTCATGTCAGACATTGACGTTTCGTGCAATCGCGTTCACTTTTGCTTCTCAACCGATTGGTATAGTATTATTTGTTCAAAATTTCAATCTACATTGTAGTTGTTCTAATTGATTTTTTTACCAATAATTGGGTTGGCTTATATATCTTGGTATGCATTCAATGTAGAATCTGCCCTTTATAATTATACATGGTTGGTGATAATTTTGGATGAATATAGCAAGGTAATTGCAAATAATTAATCACGCATGTGATCTGAAACAAACCATTGTGCTCAATGAATTTGAAATTTAAAAAACTTTTCTACATTAAATTCTTGTAAATGAAATTACATTTAAAAGAAACCATGTTATGTGCCACTAATTGCAACAATAATAATTCGGAAATCAAAACTCTTCCAATCAAGCTTCAATATTTTGAAATTTAAATACCCATCATGATCCTGCACATTCAGAGTTCAGAAGATAACGCATAAGGCAATAAATTATAAATCAGAATTATTTCAATGATCTAACTATTAGAAATTCAAATACAAAAGAAATCGATTTTATAAATAATATGTATTATTTTAAAATTTAAACAAATAAATTTTTTCTTTATTTTAATTTTCCTATTATTTTGTAAAATTTAACTTTAATTAAAAAATATAAGAATATCACTACCATTTTTTTTATCATGATAATTTTGGAATTTGTATTAAAATCTAGTTTAGTTTAAAATATAGAAAAATAGATGTTATATATATTCCGTACAAATAATTAGAAAATATAATTTTATTTTTTTATATTTATAATTAATTTTAATAGATGAAATATAAATTAAATAATTATTATATTAAATAAAATAATCGAGTTGAAATGATAATAACTATTTGTAGATATATTAATCTAGTTAATTTTGAAATCATAACATGAGTTATATTTTGAATTGTATACTAATGTCTCTCTTTTTTTTGTATACGATATTTATTTATTGTAATTCAGAACACAATAAATACAAAATAAACATACATCAGCAAGCTCATTGCTCGACAACTCATCAACAAAATTGCTATTATCCGGTAGAAAAACACATGTAAAGTGCAACCAAGAAAATATAAAATAAATTATGAAAACGATAAAGGATTAAATAGTAAATAAATATATGTATATAAACATACATCAAGAACTCTTTCGCTCAATTGTCCACTGGCAGAATTGTTCATCTCCTACATGGAAACCACATATACTTGGTTGTTAACTAATCATAAATTGACATTTATGATAATGAAAATTTAAGAATATGTCTTATTTACCGAGTTGGAGGAGAGGATAGAAGACGGGCTTTTCGTCCAGGAATTTATCAAACTCTTACTTGTGGGACTGAGTGGACCAATGTTTCTAATAGACTCGAATTGCTTCTCCATAAACTCTTACTTGTGGGACCGAGTGGACCAATGTTTCTAATAGACTCGAATTGCTTCTCCATCAAAATCTTCACGACTATTCTGACGAAATGCGAAAACCAATCTAACTTCGTATAGGCACGTCTCGACTAAAAATAATGTTGGCAAATATATAGAGAACAATGCTGCTAGACAACAATCGAATATCACATTAATGATATAGATTTATATCATTCAATTGCTATAAACTGATTGATAGTCAACTATTACATTTAAGGAATGATTGGTATTACTATTAATGTACTAATTGATATGAGTTCGAATTTACCATACTTGTTTGCCAATTTAAATTGATTTTTCAATTAAACCTAAAATAATAACAAAACACAATTTGATAGCTAAAATTAACACATTTAATTGAATGTGATTGCCAATCATGAATAGAGGAAGCCTAAGATCAGATTAAATTGACAATTATGAATGGATAACACAATCAATCACATTAAATGTGATATTGTGTTGCAATAATTGTGAAAAAGTACAGTTGACTAAATTAATCCAAGTGTACATATGGCAATCATTTAGTGGATAAAATCATGCCATGTCATGAGCCATGTCAAATTAGTAAGTGGCCCCCATGCCACGCAGGAGCCATGTGGCATGATTTGAGGTTTGCTTCTCCTTATTATATCATAGGGAATAGATAGAGAATAGATAACTCACATTCCAGTGGATCGACCCATAACTCAATTGGACTACCACATGAACGGATATTTGACCCACAAATTCCAACAATGTGTCTATGATTGAGTAATTAAATTGAAGTCTTATATACAAATCTAAGTCAATTATTTAATGGTATTTAATGTTTCCAAATCTATGTGATCAAATCTAAGTAATTATTATAGTTTTAAGGAATGATTGATATGTCAATTAACTACTAATTGACATTACTTCGAATTTACCTTGATGGCTCACGTATCTTAATATTGATTTTTCAATTAAACCTAAAATAACAACAAAATACTCTACCATATATTTAATTGATTGCTAAAAATGCTAAAATTAATTTAATTTGATTGCCAATCATGAATAGAGGAAGCCCAAAATTAGAATAAATTGGCAATCATGAATGGATAACACAGCCAATCATATTAAATTCGAAATTGTGCTGCAATAATTATGAAAAGTCTAGTTGACAAAATGAATCCAAGTGTCATACGGAGTCCAATTGGCAATCATTTAGTGGTTACAATTATGCCATGCAGGAGCCATGTCAGATTAGTCAGTAGCCCCCATGCCATGTAGGAGCCATGTGGCAAGAAATTGAGTATGCTTCTCCTTATTATGTCATAGAGAATAGATATTTTGTAAAATTTAACTTTAATTAAAAAATATATTAAGAATATCACTACCATTTTTCTTATCATGATAATTTTGGAATTTGTATTAAAATCTAGTTTAGTTTAAAATATAGAAAAATAGATGTTATATATATTCCGTACAAATAATTAGAAAATATAATTTTATTTTTTTATATTTATAATTAATTTTAATAGATGAAATATAAATTAAATAATTATTATATTAAATAAAATAATCGAGTTGAAATGATAATAACTATTTGTAGATATATTAATCAATCATATAAGTAGTTAATTTTGAAATCATAACATGAGTTATATTTTGAATTGTATACTAATGTCTCTCTTTTTTTTGTATACGATATTTATTTATTNCTCTCTTTTTTTTATACGATATTTATTTATTGTAATTCAGAACACAATAAATACAAAATAAACATACATCAGTAAGCTCATTGCTCGACAACTCATCAACAAAATTGCTATTATCCGGTAGAAAAACACATTTAAAGTGCAACCAAGAAAATATAAAATAAATTATGAAAACGATAAAGGATTAAATAGTAAATAAATATATGTATATAAACATACATCAAGAACTCTTTCGCTCAATTGTCCACTGGCAGAATTGTTCATCTCCTACATAGAAACCACATATACTTGGTTGTTAACTAATCATAAATTGACATTTATGAAAATGAAAATTTAAGAATATCTTATTTACCGAGTTGGAGGAGAGGATAGAAGACGNCAAATATGTATGTAAAATAAATAAGGGACTAAATTATTAACTTAGTAAAGAAAGAGAGACTAAATAGTAAATTTTCTCTTATTTTTAATTTCATAGACTATAGTTTTAAACATGGACCACCAGAAAGGGGTGGAGCCATATAATATAAGATATATATATATATATATTTGTCATTCTGTTATAAAATAAAAGAAATAAAGATATTTAAAGTAGAGAGAAAAATAAAATGAGACTTTTTCATTCTACTGATATCATCAACTTTACATCAACACCTAAAACCTCTATTTATAGGCTAAAGGATATGAAAGAAGGATGTGTCTAATTCATTACAAATAATGAAGGGATAGACCCATATTAATGTACACGGGAAACTAAAGATGATAAATATGATTATAGAGAAAACTTCAAACTTCTATACACGGAGAATATCAAAATTCCATTGTGGATATTCACAAACATTATTATTCATAACACTCCCCCTTGAATATTCACAATTTATTAATACGCATTACAAGCTGTCTCATTAAAAACTTTGCCAGGAAAACCCAGTGGGACAAAACCATGGCGAAGGGAAAAAGAGTATAGCGCGTATCTCTCTATCTTCATAACATCACTAAGTATATTTTAATTGACGCATTCCAATTTGATAAACCAATTTCTCAAATGCTGCAATTGGCAATGCCTCCATAAAAATCTGTTAAATTATCATTTGACCGAACTTGTTGAACTTCTATGTCGTTTTGCTATACATGTCATATTATCTTCATACAATAAGGTTGACACATTTTCCTGCAAAAACAAATTACACATCTTCTGGATGTGTTGAATTAGTAGTCTCAACTAAACACATTATTGATTTGCTTTATGCATTGTCTTTGAAGATCAGATAATAAGCTAACATCTACATCATCAAGGAATGTTGAACTAAATTTATTTAAATAAAATAAACCTCTATCTTTAAAATATTTTTCATTCATTTTCAATGTCTTTTGATTAATGAAAAACTATATCTCGCTAGCATGTGTACCAAAAACATTAATCATCTTATAATATTAAGATATGGTACTACAAGACCAAAGAATTTACTTCATTTGAGGTTAAAAGAATACTTGATCACTTCAAATGATTTATCTAACCATCATAGATGCACCTAGACCATGCACCTTATCCATATAGAACTATCTCAATACACTTTTTACATAATATGAGTGTATTACTATTATAATTTGTTTAATATGTAAGATGAGACAAAATTTTATCTTTGCAAAATTTTTCTTGCAAAACTATCAATATTTTACTATGTTTTGAACTCTTCAAGAAATCCAACAATAATAAATATACACAGTTTGATATCTTTTAAATAAAATATTTCTTGAGATAACTGTACCACATATGTCCATTTTTTTTTCAAACCCATGTAGGATTTTATTCATCTTTATTGAACAAGACATCTGGCATGCTTCCTATAATCCTTCAGGGATTTTCGTATAAATTTCATTGTTCAATAAGCCATATGAATGAACTATAACCATACTCATTAGATGCATATCAAGTTTTTCATACAATGTCAGACTACTAAAATATTTGAAGGGGGTCGCATCCATCTTCGGGATTGCATCCATCTCCAGAGAATATGTCTTTACATATTCAATGTGAGACTTTTGAGTTTTTATCTTACGACTTTATCCTTTCATTTTCATTACGATTTTACTCATAAACTCATTTGTACCCCACTAACTTCACACCTTCAAATATTTGGACATCAAAGCCTTTTATAAACAGCCAGATCATATATTTAAAAATAATTGCATCCACCACGGGAGAATTAAACTCCTTAAAATAAATTTCTAGTCTTTGTATGTCAAAATTTCAATTTGCTCGTTTCTTTTCGCACAAAGACTTATTTATATTTAACTGGTTGTACACCATCATGCTGACTGTACACCATTATGTCTGTGGACTTCAAGTCCAAAAATTTCCACATTTCTCGAGTGAGTTTTACTCATCTTGGATCTTTTTTTTTTTTCAATTTGGCCAATTTCTAACGTCGACACTCTTCGACGAATTATTATTCATCCATTTTCTGCCGTTAAAGGTGATCTGACATACTGAGTTGAATGATAACGTGACAAATATGAGTGAAATAGATTTAACGACATATAATGGATGAAAATCAGCTTGAGACCAACAGTGAGACGTTTTCAAAAGTTATGAGACTAAAATTGTAACCAGAAAAGTTATGGGACCAAATTGAGACATTTGCCAAAGTTATGAGGCCAATATTGCAACAAAAAAAGTTATAGGACCAAATTGATACATTTACCAAAGTTATGGGACCAAAAGTGCACTTTAGCAAAAAAAAAAAAAAAAAAATCAAAATGCTCATTTCCCACCTGTCCGATCCCTTAGCGGTGAACACTAGGCTTTCTCACCCTCTTCTGCGGAAAAACCCTCTAAAACCTAGAAATGGCGGTCCCGGCAAATTCTGATCGTCGTCACTCAATCCACAAGATTCCTCAATATAAATACATTGATGCAGTTCGCTGGCTCCCTCCAGTATTTGCATTCGACCGATTTGCCGTTCTCGCTTCGTTTGATTCCGATTCTGATGTTTCCTCCATCGAAATCCACTCTTTCAAACCCAACCCAGCATCCTTAAATCTCCAATCTTCATGGACTTCTCCTTCCAGAGTCTCTTTCCTCAAAGCCTCACAGTTCCTTCAGAAAACCGTCATTATTGCCTCAACTTATGCGGGCTCTCTGCACTTTCTTTTCTCTGATTCCACAGACGCGTCTTTGGAATCAGAGATTTCAGTGCCGGAGAAAGAATTGCATCAAGGATCAATCTCATGCATTGATTTAATGGAGGGTGCGGCGGAGTGTGTGAGCGTTGCGGAAGATGGGAAGGTGAATTTGGTCAACTTTGGGAACTCAAGTTTAAATTATCGTCGGGTTTTCGATAGTAGTGGCCTGGTGTCGTACACGGCGGCTAAGTGGGCATCGCCGGTCGAGTTTGCTACTGGTGGATATGGATACAGTCTTCAATGGTGGGATCATAGAAAACAAGGCGGGCCGGTTTCTCAGTTTAAGGGCAACTGGTGAGCAAATTTTTAAGTAGCTACTTATCTGAAGGAAAAGTCAGTAGTATACTGGCATTCCTATCGAGGGTCTTTTTATTCTTCGAGCATATTCTGGCTTCTTTTTGAACATTATGCATGAATAGTTGGATACTGAATCATTTGGTGATCTTATATCCAGTAAAAAAAAGGAGCGTCTATAAGGAAGCAATTATAATTTTGATGAGCCACGTTCCCGCATTACCACCATTTTGAAAATCTGCTGCTGTTCCTAAATAATATATAAAAGGTCAACTGCTCAAGTCACTTGGATTGGGCCAGTATTGAGAACATTGGTTAGGTTACAAGAGGTTTTAGGTTTAAATATTCTGGTGTCTCTTATGATATACAAATACAAACGTATTATATCCTTGTAAAACTTTGCAATCGTAAACTGATGTTTGCAAAGATTTTTACTATATGAGGTAATGTTGCAGGGATCAGAAAATGACTCCTGGGATAGTGCACTCTATTGACATTCATCCATCAAGAAAGCACACATGCCTAGTAAGATGGTTATCCCATTTTTCCTTATTTCTTGTCATTCCGAGTCATCTTATAATGACCAATATGAGCCACTAATTATGAATTATGAATCTGTCCAAAAAAAAAATTATGAATTATGAAGACCCTTATTGTTCATATTAAAGCTGGAAGCATCACTGTTTTAATTTAATTTTATTCCGTCCCACTAATGCTGGTACTTTGCCATACTTTCTGCATAATTGATGTTCTCTTGTTCTTTTTCAGCAGCTACTGTCACTTAGTTTGATTGTCTTTATTTTTTTAATCCCACTCCTCAGAAAAGTCCTTTCGCTTATGCTGGGGTCCGTTAAATTCCATTCTTTAGATTTCATCAAAAAAATAAAATCTTCATTCTTTAGTGTTTAAATATATATCAATCATCAAATACTTATTTTGTTAGAGGTGCAATAACTTGTAAATATCTTAGTTATGAATGCCATTACAAGTGACAACTACAATATCTGTCTATATCTTTGATAATTTATCATGCTCCATTTATTATCAGTTAACAAACTTAAGGGCCTCCTTAGTGAGATTGTGAGGATTATTGCTATAAACAATGCTTTGATTTCATTTCTTGTTCAGTAATTCTTGTAATATATAGAGTATTTTATTCCCACCAAAATGATGGGGTATGCTCTCTGCTTTCTTGTTTATTACTTATTGAGTACTAATTTTTTTGGAATTATAATCATTTTTTTTAGGCAGGTGGCTCCTTAGGTACCGTTTTTGCCTGGGATCTCAGGTGGCAACAGCAGCCTATTATTCTTTCAAGGGCAGGGACAGTAACCGGCAATGCCGAAGTCCAATCAATATCTGAAAGTGAAGTCTGGGAGGTTCAGTATGATCATTGCACTAAATCTAATTTCTCGTCTACTCGGATCTTACCTGCCATGATCTGCTCAGAAGATGGAATTCTTGCTGTAATTGAGCAAGGTATGTGCATTAGCTGCAACATGTCAGAATGCCAATATTTCAGGAATACAAATACCTTGTTTTATTTATGGCGGAGTCTGCATTTGCATTACAAAGGAACTAATTGAAATTTAAACTGGGATTGATTTGCTGTATCTGCATAGGTGAGGAACCTAAGGAGCTGCTAGCAGAACCTTGTTCAGTTAACTGCTTTGATATTGATCGTCATAATCCATCGGTGAGTCAATGCAGCATATATGGTTTGTACTGTGTGTAACTATTTAACAGATTTGCTTAGGTATCTCAATTCTGTTCTCTACCAAATGATATATCAAATGGAAAGGATAAAAGTTCAAGAGCCTTTGGCCTAAGTAGCATTTCTCTTGGACACAAGTGTCAAGAGATCTTGATGTATTTGGGTTCTATCCTTACACAGCCCCTTCCACCATGTAACATAACACACAAAAAGGGAATGGATAAAAGAAATAAATTAAATTAAAAAGGAAGCCTAATGTTGAAAGTTATTTTCTTACGATTTTAATCAATTGCTATGCAGGATGTGATATGTGGTTTGGAGTGGGAAGCAGTAGCCATACTGACAAAACAATAATGTTCCACTCTTCAATGGTTGAGTTCTGATTGGAATATGCTGTACCTGTATTACTCTTGGCAAGTTTATCCATGAAGAAATGGAGCTTTTAACAGACAGTTGATGTATACGGAAGTTATCCAGTAAATTCTATGCTGCAATGTTCAGTATTTCCCTCATTTATCATTTATATGGAAATAGATTGTAGGATTCTTTTTCCATTCGTAGAATATAGCATTAGTAGCATGTGTGAAACGAGATTTATGTTGAGAGCCTGAAGGGCACATTGGATCAGTGCGCCTACCTTAAGAAATATATTAAGAAAAGCTAAATTTTAATGTGCATTTCCCTTATGTTTTACAGGACTCCTGAGGGGCAGACATCTAACTTTTAAACTGCTTTGATATGCATTTCGATCTATTTATCATTTCTAATGTCCAAACAAGTGAAATTTATTATTTTAGAGAAAAAACATACGGATCCTTTAAAACCTTGAGACACCTTCTCCTAGTTAAATTAGTTAAAGCAGTTTAATGCTAATGGAGTTCCAGCTTCCAGTCTTTACATGAGCTTTTAAGACTCAAAAGTCATAATAAAAATTATCTATTATGAATATTCAGATAATCAGATTGTTAGTCGGCGGAAAATTTGCATTTCAGAGACGGTAGCCGGTTATTAAAGCTATTGCCTTCCCTGATAATTGGTTTAACTATTGGACAAAGTTTATCTGCAAAACTTTTAGATACTGAAAATCAAGTGTTTAAAAAAGTATTTCTAATTCAAAATTTCGTGCATGTTTTATCTACTTAAAAAAATAATTTAAAAATTATAAATTCATACTACATTACATATACCACTATATATAGACATGTTTTTGGTTTCAAATAACTATAGTAAAGATAATAAGTCAAGGGATGTGCTCAAGTGGTAAGGACTTGTTTATTCTTAATAAAATGTTAGAGGTTTGATTTATAACTTTGAGTATGGATAATTAGTTTTTGATTTTATAATTATTTCACTTATAAATACTAAAGAACTATTAATTAAACCCTGAGTTGTTGAACAGCAAAGGGGTGGTGGCGCAGTTGGCTAGCGCGTAGGTCTCATAGCTTTAGAGTTATCCTGAGGTCGAGAGTTCGAGCCTCTCTCACCCCATTCTTCTTTTGATCTTTCCCTTTTATTGCTCAGAGCCTCCAGTCCACTATCTTAGACTTATCCGCGTTTTTAATCCACACTCACAAGTGTACCTCTAGTGATCTAGTCCCGTGTAAGACAGTTAAGAGTCGTTGAAAGATGTTTTAGTTCTTTTGCCTTTGGCATCTGACATCTGTATTCAAATTGTATATCTTGTCTTGATTATATGAAAATTAAATACTTTAAAGGAATATCCAAATTAAATTTTTTTTTTTTTTACATGTGGAAAGATAGAGTTAAGACTTTTGCCTTAGCAAGTTTTTTTCCCTTCTTTTCCTCTCTTCAATCATTATTTTAATCAAAGTTTTTAAAATCGGACCGGTCATTGAACCGAATGATGTAGCTATTTAAGGTCCAATAGTTTAACTGGGGTCGGATCGTTAATAATTAAATAAATTTAAAATAATATATTTAATCTAATATAATAATAAATATTAAAAATATATAATAAATTCTTTAAATTTAAGTTTGACTAAGTAAGAAAATGAGAAATATAAGGATAAAAAATTAAATATTGAAGTGAAAACTACCAAATAGCTTATTATTTTGAGTATAAACTTAATAAGGAAAAAAAATCCTTTAAAATAGCAACATTTTAATCCAAAAAATTTAAAAAAGTTAAAAAAAATCCTGAAACGATTCAACCTCAAACTTGTCCGGTTCAAGACGATTTTTCTGGTTGTTGACCAGTTCTATGCCAGGCCGGTTTTATATCACACTCGAACCAGATCACTGGCCGACTCGCGAGCGAGTCGGCCAGTCCGATTTCCAAAACAATGACTTTAATATAAGTAACAATTTTTTTAAAAAAAAATTGTTTGACCCCATTTAAGGGATTTCATTGATTGGGAGGTCAAGATTCTTAACTCTATCTTTTCACATCATTTTCTAAATTTTTATAATTTTTTATATATTTTATGTTAATTGATAATCTGATCTAATAATTAAAAGCCTAAATCATCTCACATGATTTTAACTTAAAACAAGATTAATCATTATGTAAATCATAAAATTAATTAGTGAAGAATATCCCATCCTATCCTATTGTGATATACTAAAGAAAAGTTATTTGCCAAATTAGATCCATATCTTTGTAAGGATTTTTCGCATGGCAAAAACAACCCTCTTGCATGTAGTAATCAATTGGCCAGCAGTAAATCATTAAATGAAGTTCAGATCCGCGGATGATTAGTCTTTAACCTATCAGACTGGGGGATACTTTGGGCAATAAAAAAAAACAACCCTCTTGCAACGGGGATCTTTAGAAATTAATTCAAGTGTATTTTTTGTTATTAATAAAGTATAAAATTAAATATGCAAATATTTTAAAATATTATAAATAATAATAACTAGAGAAAACTTACTTTTTGGTCTTTAAATTTATATTGAGTCAAAGAATTAATCACTGAATAAGTGAATAATCAAAATATCGACTCGGTCCCTAAAATATAGCAATCACCAACAATTTGATCCCTAAGTCAAATTAAGGGATAAAAAGCTCCAAATTTAATATAAATTCAGAGACAAAAAAATATACAAATTCAATTATTTGAAAACGTACTAAATCTATTCAAATTTACAGATCAAATCGTCACAGAGATCAAATCATTGACAATTGCGGTATTTCACGGACTAAATCATATACTTTGATTATTCAGAGACTGATTCGTTGATTTGACATAAATTCCGAGACCAAACAATAAGTTTTCTCTAATAACTATATACTATTATGTCTTTAATTTTTTAAAAAAAAAATTAAAAAGATCATTAGCATGTATAATAATGTATGCGATATTTACAAGTAGACAAAAGACCCTTTCGTGCCCCAAACGTTTAGGGTCAGTTTCAGTTATATCCCTAATATTTGTTTTGTGTCAATTATGCCTTCAATGTGAAACATTGGTGTCAATTATACCCTAACCTCAATTTTTTTGAGTCGAAGTCCTATTTTGGTCCCTCAAGTTTGCTCAAAGTTCCGTTTTGGTCCCTCAAATCTCCGGCGAACTTTTCGGCGAGATACACGGCGACCTCGACAACTACGAAAATTCCTAATCCAAGATTTTTTGACCTCCTGAGTTCAATGGTGGCCTTCATTTTGCGAACAAATGACCGGAAATATGATTTTCAGCAATTGTGTAATTTTTCGGCAACTTGCCAGTCATTTTTTCGCAAAATGGAGGCCGTCATTGAACTTAGGAGGTCAAAAAACCTTGGATTAGGAGTTTTTATAATTGTTAGGGCCGCCGTGTATCTCGCCGGAAAGTTCGTCAGAGATTTGAGGATCCAAAACGAAACTTTTGATCAAACTTGAGGGACCAAAATAAGACCTTGGCCCAAAAAAATTGAAGTTAGAGTATAATTGACACCAACATTTTGCATTACAAGCATAACTGACACAAAACAACCATTAAGGGCACGCAATGGTCTTTTTGCCTTTACAAGTAATATTGGGTTTGGCCGAGTTGATTTCAAATTAATATTTATATTTAACAGATAAAAACTTTAGTCATTATATTTGTACTTTGTAGTTAACCAAATAAAAAATCCTTTTTTAGATCATGTGTCCCGTAATAAAAGAACTTCATATTTATGGTTTAAAAGCTTTGTATTGGGAGCTTTTAGTTTTAAAATTCTCTTCTTCTATTTGATCGATGTAGATATTTTTGACTTGTGAGTCAAAATTTGTCCAAGTTGACTTTTTGGATGGTATTGGACGAAATGACGAATAATCTCATTGGGTGATTAACTTGGTTAACAATAGCTCTATTATTAGTTTTCCTCCTTAATTAATATCTCGTTCAAAATCTTCAGTTCTTTTTCAAAATCAAAACTAAATTTCTCAATTTTTGAAATAACCCTCATTTCTTAGTGAGTTTGATGTGATAATTCAATCAACTTGTATCCTATAATTATTGGTTTCATTGTTCTATCTCTCTCTCTTTTGACTTTCATAATCTTATTTAACTGAAGGCTAGTAAAATTATTATTAGCGGTAAGTAATTTATAATTATTCAAGTTAACATCTTAACTTTAAAAGATAATGTAATTATCATTATTAAGAGCTTCATCCATCCTAAGTTAAATTAGAAGATTTATAGGTATGATTTTATAATGATTTCAATAATAGTACATTTTTATGTATGGTTCAACTTTAATAATCTCAAAAATATTTAGTAAATTTTCAAATATGTCCTTAATTTCTCTTCATATATACATATATGCATTTATTTTTTTAAAAATTAAACTTTGTCGCTATACAATTAAAAAATAATTCTATTTTAAGTATAATAAAAATAATATCAGTAATGTCATTAAGAAATATTAATGCAAAATATAATTTACATAATTCTTAAAACAATAAAATATTCTAAAATGTTATTATATTCTTGACGATTTAACAATTTTTAAGGGAATTACTTTTGTAAGCACTTTTTTTTTTTTTGGTTTCCCAAGGTATCCCCCAGCCCAACAGGCCAAGGACTAATCCTCCGCGGATCTGTGCTCCATTTAAGGGTCTGCCGCTGACCAATTGGTTGCTGCATACACAAGGCGTAATTCGAACCCTATATATGGTATAAATTAAGAATATACATTGTTAAAAATAGTGATTAATATCTTTGTGCAGATCCTTTACTTAAAGGTAAATGATTGATCACAAAATATTTTTCATATCTAAATATAAAATTTAAACTTTCACCATTTAGTTAAGGGACCAATAAATGAATCATTAAGTCACACTCATGTGATTCACCTTCTTTATATATTTGTCCTTGATTGAATTCCATTTATAAATATATTTTAAAAAAATAATATATTTTATTGTTGAAAATGATTTATGGAAAATATTATAGTTTAATAGTATTAAACTAGAGTGAATAAAATAAAAATGAGAATATTGTTAAAAAAGCAAATACAAGTTGTCATTTCAGTGTTAAAAAAAAGTTGTCATTTGTTACCAAAAAAAAGAAGTTGCCATTTCACACCTAAAACAATTTAATTTTCTTTAGTCAATACTATCTAATCGTCAGTTAAAAACACCCGGATACTCAGGCCAAAAACAAACACCCGTATACAAATTTTTGTTTTTTTTGGCCAACACCCGTATACAATTAAAGTATTGTTAAAGTATATATATTTTTTGGCTAACAAATTTGGAAGATTTTTCTAAAGTCGTGCCTAATTCTAGCTAGAGTTTGTTATTGAGTTATTCCATGGAAACAGTGACGTGTCAACATGAACAATCATATCTGTTAAGCAACCGCGGGATCTTCCTCCACGTTTCCTGCGAAATCAACGACGCCGTCTTTTAAAGCGAAACGCGGGTCCCACATATATCCATTTTTTTTTTGGGGTCAAACACATCCTAATTAATCTCCCACTTTGTCCAGATTGCGTTGGAACGGAACAATATACAGCGAAATGACCAAACCACCCAATTTCAAGGCATCATCTTCTCGTACTATTTTCATTTTTCAACCTTCTTTGACAAGGGTGTTATCGGCATTTCAGGATTCCCAGGTCACGTGCATTCAGTTATAGGCTATCTTTCACAGCATCATCCACTATTTTGCCAAAGCCTTTCTTCTCCTTCTAGGGTTTTCGGAATCTCCGTCTTCTCGATCGGAGCTCCCTCCTCTATAGGTTCCTGCTTCGAGTTTTGTACTCTTTTGAATTGCATTTCTGATTTTTCGTTTGTTGGCCGGAAGGCTGATGGTTCAGCTGATGAAATCCGGGAATCTGCGTTCGGAGACGGCGGCGGCGGCGGCGGGCTATGAGAAGTCGCGGGTCAAAGTGGAGATCGAGGACCCACTGGAAGAAGAGCATGGGCCTCTGAACAAGCGATCCAAGCCTTCCTTAGATTTGCAAGAGGTATGGATTCTGTTGAATTTTGGTTTGCTGGGAGGTGCTTTGAAATTGTGATCAACGTCATGAGGATTGTGTGTTTTTTGTCATTTGTCAAGCATCCATTTTGCATTTTGCTTAGCAGGTTCAAGTTGTTCTTTTGTACTCGAGTGGAACTTTGTTTTTTTTTGTTTTTTTCCCTAATTCTCATCCTAAACATCACCTGCAGCCAAATGGTGTTATGGGGTTTATTGAAGGGATGATGTTTGGTGTTTTTTTTTCCTTAACTCTCATCCTAAACATCACCTGCAGCCAAATGGTGTTATGGGGTTTATTGAAGGGATGATGTTTTGTGTTTTCAGATCTCAGCACTTGTTCTGGGATAATTATTACTGGTTTGGAAAATATCCTTTCTGAAGATAACGTCATTACTAATTGGGCATGCTCGTTGAGATTGATACCTATTGACTATTGTTCTTTTTCCGTTCCTCACTGGCTAGCCATATTACTTTATTAATATATTATTTAAACGAAGTGATCTTTTGCGATGTTTTCTGTCAATTACTTCTCAAAAATCAGCATATGTGACGTTAACACTTATCTGACTTGTTTTTTCTTCCACAATTTAGTCAGGAATTTCAAATCCCAAAATTTGTGGTAATGATGCGGATATATTTTATTCTTGTCTTAAGTATCAACTTTGTGTCTGGCACATGCATGAAACCTCTAATTGTTTAGGTGTCATTTGGTCTTGACTATCCAAGTTTCATAGTCTATTTTCTATTGGCTAAAAGATTGGCAGTATTTGATCTTCATGTGCTTAATGTAAAGCTATTGATGGAATAATGGAATACAATCAATTGTAATGTATTTTTTTAAACATTTTACTCACAAATACGCACGGAACCGCAGATGGTTCTGAATATATGTGATGTGTCCAAATCAGAGTTGTGTTATGGTGAAGATGTTGCAATCAGATTAAGAGGTCATTCTTAACTGAATAGTTTCTGCAGCTGAGTTGTAGAACATGCATACAAGCCCAATTAAAATTTTCCATTATTTTCTTTCTGAGGATTTTTCTATGCTATAATGTTTAGGTGTAATACGTTCTTTTTCCTTCTCTGAACATTTTCATCTCTTGCATGGGTATCACCTTAAATGGAGTGCTTTGACTGATATATCTAGCAATTCTCCTTCACAGTACAATATACTTGATGAGCCTAGCCCTTTGGGTTTGCGTCTGAGAAAGAGCCCTTCACTGTTAGATTTGATTCAAATGAAGCTTTCTCAAGGGAGTTTAACTACTGCAAGCACACAAAAGGATAGTTCAATCTCTGAAGTTAAAAAGGAGAGCAAAGGTGCTGCTGTATCAGGTGCCGGTGACAAGCTAAAGGCTTCAAATTTCCCTGCTTCACTTTTAAAAATTGGTTCATGGGAGGTATATTCACAGTACTATGTGTTATGAAATATATTTGTTTGAATTTTGCTTGACTAATAGTTCTTTTCTATGGCAGTGCAAATCAAAACATGAAGGTGATTTGGTGGCAAAATGTTACTTTGCTAAACACAAGCTTGTTTGGGAAGTTCTCAAAGTTGGACTAAAAAGTAAAATAGAAATTCAATGGTCAGATATCACGGCGATTAAGGCAAATTGCCCGGACAATGGACTGAGTACATTGACCGTTGTGGTAAATAATTGCATTGTTCTCCTCCCAATGTTAGATCCTTTTATACATTTTTAAGACAGAGTGTCTTTGCATGGACAATTGTTTGTTATTAGTGACTTCCTGTTTGTTGCAGCTGGCTCGACCCCCTCTTTTCTTCAGGGAGACTAATCCGCAGCCTAGAAAGCATACACTATGGCAGGGCACTACAGATTTTACTGATGGACAAGCTACCAGATACAGGTAATTTGGTTTGTTTCACTGCTACCACCTGTTGTTTGGATGTGGGCTTATTTGTTATGAATTGATTCCAATTAAAAAAATTATACATTATGAAGGGATGTTATAATTTGGGCTAGACAGTTGTAGCATTACCAACATTCACTGGAATAAGATTTACTTCTGATTACCTATGGGAAAGCTGATATTGCTGTTCCACCGGATATAGACGAAGAGAGATCAAAGTGCCTTTTGATGTAGCATGTAGTTGATGTTGACTGTAGAGCTCTCTTTTTGCTCTCTGAAATGTTTGCATGGCTGTCTATGTACATTTCATGGGTCTAATTGCATCTGAAGGCATTTCCATTCGATAGAACTTTTAATTGTGAAATCATTTCATTAGACACTAAATATAATTTTCTATAGGATTTTACTATACGTTTTTGTGATATTTACAAAACTTATTTTGTGGATTTGTAGGCAGCATTTTCTGCAATTCCCACAAGGGCTGTTGAGCAAGCATTTTGAAAAGCTTATCCAGTGTGACATGCGTCTTAATTTCCTAAGCCGGCAGCCAGAGATAGTTTTGGATTCACTATATTTCGATACACTACCTGCTGCTTTTGTGGACCCAGATGAATCCAAGGATCATAATCTTGGTCAAGTTAATGATAAAGATTCTGCCTCATCTTGTGTTCAGGGCATAGGATCACCTCATCCCTCCCAGTGGTCACCGTTTAATTTTGAAATTAATGATCCTTCTTGCATAACCTTGGATAGGTCTCGAGAAGCACCTTCCTCCAGTTCTGGTACTTTAGGAACTTTGCTTTTGTTTGGTTGTTTCCTGAACTAGAGGCCTTATAATTTTATTCTTCAAATGATCCCTTGCATACATTCTCTGTATTAGTTAGTATTACTATTAGATCTTTCATGCTTACATCTGTGGTACACTTTTTGCTTCTAACATGTTTGTTTGCCACCGATCCTACATTTGGATATGCTTTATCTTTCGTAATTCTTGGAATTAAACATTATTGCTTATTTATTATTTCTTTATTTTAATTTCTTTCCTTACCAAATAATAAAAGTGATAAAGAACTGGCCATACTTTTCGCCTAATTTGCCAGTGATACTTCTGTCTTAAATACATGCTGTGTTTCTAATTGTAATCGGCAAATAACTTAACTCCTAAATCTGATTATAGAAAAATTTAAACATGCATAGAGCAAGTTGTCATTGCAGACCATGTCTAGACTGAGTGTTTTCTCGCCATCTTTAGTATCAATATTGCACATGTTGCAGGGAAATGGCATCAGGTAATGGTGCACGTTTTCCCCCAGGCCCCAGCCACCACATCACATACATGCATACTGAAGTTACATGTGACAGACCTTTAATTTTTGTTGTAGATTTGTCATCTCAGGATCAGAGTTTTGTGTGAGGTGCATAAATTGTTGGACAATTCTGATTGTTGTTTTTTATATAATCAGATGCTTCTAGAAAGACAAGTCAAATATAATAAGGTATTTTATTAAGTGATTAGGTAAAAGGTGATGTGAACTTTGGTGGCAAGCAGCTCCACCTTGTTAGTAGATAATGACTCTGCTAACAATTGTGGTATAATTTAACTGTAAGAAAAAAAAAAGAACAGTCTGACGAGTCAATAGGAATAGTATGAGGAAAAATCAAAATAACTCTGTTGTTTTCACATTTGAAATACTATGTTGAATTCAATCATTAGTTTCTTTTGCTTAATTTGCTAGTTTAAGTTCTTGCCAAGTCTTTTGGAAGCTGGAAGAGTAATTATGCTTATTATGCCTTTGTCCAATATTATGGGCATTGAACATCGAATGCTGTTTCATTTATTTAGGCAGTGTTTCTTTGTATGATTGCTTAATGATGTGAAATTAATTTGCCATCTCGATATAGCCTTTTATATTAATCTGGTTAGTTGGAAGTCTTAAATATGTAAAGGTCGACTTTTGTGTATACAGTTTTTCATGCTATATGTGTTCTTAATATATATTGTTTTAATTGTCTCTTATGTACTGTTATGTAATTGAAGGGAGTGGAAGTTCTGAAACTGATTCCAAGATACCAAGGAATTGGGATCAAATAAAGCTGCCTGGACTTCGCCCTTCTATGTCCATGAGTGACTTTATGAGCCACATCGAACATTGCCTTTCTGAACAAATGAACTATGGGAATCCACCCTCTTCTGGTGGCGGACCAGAATTACGGGATATGTTTGACGACATTTCACAATACCTACTCAATGACAATGTTGCAGCTGCATCTGATGAAAAATCACTCATGTCAAAAGTCAATTCTTTGTATTGCCTTTTGCAGGACCCTGCAATGGTACAGAATACACCTATTACCGAGGACTACGCTGCTGGAGGACCTGATGGAGAGAAAGTTCTGAAACTGAACAATAATAATGAATTCATGCATGACAATAGAAGAAAAACAGATTTCAAGTCTGCTGAAGAGGACAAAAGGGATCTTATTGGTGGCAAGCAGACACCGGGCATGTCCAGAAAAGACTCATTTGGAGAATTACTTGTCCATCTCCCTCGGATTGCATCTCTTCCCAAGTTCTTGTTCAACATATCAGAAGAGAATAGTGACTGCAGTCAAGGCAGATAGTAGTTGGTCATGTCTTACAGTTTCAAAATGGGTGAGAATCAAGCTACATAGCAGCGTAGAAAATTAACGTGCTAGCTCATTTTCTATCCTGGAAGCCGCTAGGATTTGGAAAAGATGATTTGATGAAGAATCCTGGTGTGTATATGAGAAAATTGGTTAAGTAGTTGATAGTTCTTTTTCTTTTTCTTTTTCCCACATGAGAAAATTGGTCAAGTAGTTGATAGCTCTTTTTCTTTTTCTTTTTCCCTAGTCGGTTCATGGAAGATTTGTAAGTAGATTGTGTTATATAATCAGCATTAGTTTTAGATTTAGAATTCTAAATCCTTTGTGCCTTCGTGAATCTTATGGCGTATTAGTTTTTCTTTAGAATGATGCATTGTTTGATAAAGGTCATAGCTAATGCGATCACATTGGAAAGATATAAAGAAAATATCTGTAGCCCCAAAATTGAATAGTAGTGTCATGATAAATAAGAAATTTCCTTAGACTGACATTCTATTTTTTCTTGAAGTTTCTTGGGGACAATTATTAAGTGCTGCAGAGTTGAGATATAATTTTGTATTCATCTCGCAATCTATCAATTAGTTTTACAAATTTTCTTTTAAACTTACATTTCTTCACTTATAATACAAGGCTTCAGCGTGAAATCCTAGTTTTAAAGAAAATTGCAGCTAATTAAATTATGTCAACCGAGATATTGAAGATATGAAGTACAACACTTGAAATATAGCCAAAGAAATACAACACCGTCATATTGAAGACGATGTGAAGTACAACACTTGTATACACTTGAAATACAACACTTGTATACTATTTACTTCAAAGAAAATTTAAATTATGCCAATTAAATTTGTTTGTATACAAGTGTTGGCTTCATTCAACGGAAAGCCAGAGTCAAAGAAGCACAGCCGCAAAAAAGAACAAAAGCAACAAAAAGTTCAAAAACACTCAGCAAAAAAGGAACCAACATAGCATGCAAGACCACACCAAAACACGCTCTAGAAACATAGCCAAAACCTCCAGGTAAGATCACAACCAGTGAAGATGGGGGTGTGACCACCCAACCAAATGGGCACCAAAAAGAAACTTAAGAGGGATTTTTCCATCACACACAACCTTTTGAGACATATAGAAATTAGAGGAACCCTCAAACCTCTACAAAACCAAAAAATCATAGCACCCTTGTGGCTGATGAAGGCAAGCCACCAGTGCCATTTCCAGCATCTTCTCCTACTTTGAAAAATAACAAATTGTGGACACATCATATAAAATGACTTTGTACCCAACCAGACTCCATAAAACAGATTCTCAATTCTAATCCCATAGTCATTGCACAATCTTAGATTGTGATATAACTTACTATACTTGAAGTAGCTCCGTAAACAAATCATAAATGGAAATCCCCCAAATTCTATCAAGAATAGATCTATGAAAGAGTAAATCAATTATAAGCATTTTATCCACATCTATTATCACACGCACCTCACAAGAAAAACCAGAAAGAAACCCAAGAAAATGAACCGAGAGAGATCCACCAACGTCCACGCATCTCTGAACCACCAACATCTCAGTGACAACCGACCCACTTGCACAATGCACTTCCAAGTTTTTTCTTAACATAAATAAGATTGGTTTAGGAAAATATATTCTGTTTTTAATTGAATAAATGACCTCACAACTGAAGTTATGTCAGGATTGAGAATTAAATAGGAGAACGACGAGAAATGAGAGAAGATTGAGATATTTCTCCTTGTTTAAAAAATTAACAATGGGAAGGAGAGATAATGAGAAATTAGTTTACAATCTTTCATTCTCCTCACTCCTTTAACAAATTTAAAAAATACTTCAAATTGAAAAGTATTACCAATAAACTTAATGTAATTATGTATAACACGGTGCTTTGTGAATGTGGATTCAAGAATGAGCCACATAATTTATTTTCTAAAATGACTGAATTGGAAATTTCACCAAATATTGTCACTTATACTTTGATATATGATTTTTGCAGCATGAGTCAAATGTCACTTATATTTCAGAAACAGATTAACCCTATTAATATTTATACCTATAATATACTGGCTGATGTATTTTTGAAGGAAGGAAGGACAGCAAATGCTCTAACTACGTTTACTATGATTGTGAAGTATGGTTTAACTATGTTCACATTTTAATACTAAAATCACGATGATTCAATAAAACCTTTAATTTATATTTAAAAACTTCGTAAGTAAGAATTATTGGATCATCACTTGTTTAATGAATAAATATAATGAAAAAAAAATTCAAAGAAATATTTATCCTTTGATAAAAATAAAGAATGTTGAAAACAAGTATTTCACCTTTGTTTTTTGTTTTAATAACAGGTGAATTTTTCCTTTCTCTAATTCTCTCCTTTTCCTTCCTCTCCTATCTCTCCGCCTCTTTTCCCCTCATACTAAACAAGGACATTGGAGAAAGTCAAATGATGTTTCATTCTTTTCATTGTTCAGTAGAAATCTTTTTGCCTTTTGAAAAAAAAAACTTTTTACATTTTATGGTGAAAAAGGACCAAGAGACTGCAAAACAGAACTCATTGGAAACAAGAAAAGTATTGTTTATTATCACGTGAGGTATAATTTTTGTGATTGAGTGTATTTTAATTTTGTTATTAGAGTATTATATCAAAAAAACTTATTTGATTCTTTTTTTAAAAATAGTTCTCTAAATATTTGTTTGTTTCTCAGTTCCTATCAAGATTATTAAATTCAAGAGTTCAAACAAATTTGTAAAGAGAAAGTTTACTTAACAACATAACGACTAGTAAACTCACAAGAGTTTATCTTTTCTAATAAATAGTTGATTAAATTATATAATTATATACAAATTTTAAATAACATAAAGAAAAAAAACTGAAATTCATTAAAATCATAATCTATTACATACATAACCAATAATTATATATAAAATCTGAGTAAAAACACCATTCAAATATAAACCAACTTTCACTTGATATCCTAAAAATTAAATAACACAACTCTCAGACTATAGAATTTAATGGATAGAGAAATTAGTACTTCAACTTCAAGACTTTAAAGGAGAAGAGAAAAGATTATGAGGTAAGAACATGAGAATTTGATTTGAGGTAATATTAGAGTGATTGTAATGAAATGACTAACTTAAACTCGTGAGTTTCCCTTAAATTAGTATGATTTTACAAAATTTGAATTCGACGATGAGTTACACTAATTTGCTAAGTATAGACATAAACTTACGAGAATTTACTAATTAACTTGAAAGTTTGATAACTTTGATTTTTACACAGAATCAAGAGAAGGCACCCGAGAAGCATAACAAAAAATATTTTGCTAAACATTGAAATATTTATATATGCTTTTTTTTTTTAAATCACTTTAAGTGTTATAGTTTTTCTTTATCGCGTTTTTGCCAATTTTTTAGTTCTCATGATCATATACTTAATTTCGATCGACTAAACCTACGAGATGCTATCAGTAAGCATTGCTTACCAAAAACCAAAACAAAAAGTCGAACACCAAACAAATAACAAAGAGCGAAGTAATAATATTCACAACTTTATGCATAAGCAGAAGTGAAAATATGTACAATGGTGAGTTTAAAGACACCAATGGATCATCGTCAACTATACATATGGTTAACAAGTTCAACTCCCATAAAGAGAATTTCAACTTTAAATCAAACGTTCATATACAATTGAATACTTCCCTCACGTCCTATTTCTGTCAAGGATTATGCAGGATCAGGAAGGAGATGGTGAATGAACTGTTGTATCAGGTAACATGGCTACAGTCACCACAAAAAATTCGCAGCCAAGAGGAAGACAATACAGGTTTGAAGCTGACCATGAATTCAGGGTCAACAGGTCGGTCCCCATGTCAGGGGTCAGTTGCCCTGCCTTACCATGCTCGGGTCGAGTCAAGGTAGAAGGCGACGCTTTTGTTGGAGTTGATTAAAAACTCCCACATCGCTTGGCACAAAGGATGTGGGAGGGTCTCAACAATATAAATAGGGGTTTTGAGTTTGTTTTCTAAGTACACCAAGTCAAATACACTTTAAGCATTGTATTAGACTTATAAATTCCTCCCTCTCTTGTATTTAATTTTAGAGAATACAGGTTTGAAGCTGACCATGAATTCAGGGTCAACAGGTCGGTCCCCATGTCAGGGGTCAGTTGCCCTGCCTTACCATGCTCGGGTCGAGTCAAGGTAGAAGGCGACGCTTTTGTTGGAGTTGATTAAAAACTCCCACATCGCTTGGCACAAAGGATGTGGGAGGGTCTCAACAATATAAATAGGGGTTTTGAGTTTGTTTTCTAAGTACACCAAGTCAAATACACTTTAAGCATTGTATTAGACTTATTCCATCTTGTTTCTCTATTTTAATTCTCTGCTGGGCTATTGTTTTTATGCCCAACAGCTTTCACAATTTGCTGTCCAATATGCACAATTTTTCCGACAATGTAGTTAGGCCGGCTTGGAAGGTGGTCCACAAACAGGGCCACAGATTCAGTGGATAAGTAGTAGTTAGAGCAGTTCCTTGTGATTACCTCATAGTGTCCAGATGAATTGAGGACAAAAGCAGCAATCTCATGAACTTCCAGACGACCAAAAGAAATATTTTTGTTTGCCTGTAGCAAAAAGTAGGACATGACTTGGATTAGTTGATTTTCCACTGAGTTTTATATGCAATCCCCAAAGCAGTAGTCATAAGCTAATTGTCTAGCTGGTTCCAAAGCAAGTGAATACATTCAAGAAATAAGACTATAATCGTCATGTTATGAACACAAGGACAACAACTTACCTGCTTCTCAAGTTGATGCTTATTGTATACAGTTTTGATCTGATTGATTTTCTCCTCCAATTCCTTCCTAAGCTGTTCATTAATAGCTTCAAGTTTTGGGTACTTCCCTAGCAGCTCTTCGCGGTGCCTCGACAAGAAGCCAACTTTATCAGCTAACACACGAATGCACTTTTGGAAATCAACAATATCATCGTCCTCTTTGTTATTAGTGGAACTGGAAGAGAGAAGAGTTTTACAATCATCATCAAGTACTTATAGTTCATAAATAAAACAAATGATCAAAATAAATCACATCAGTCGAGAAGAATAACTATGAATTTTTTCAATTCGATACTAAAATTAGTAATTATTAACATGTCACTTCATGGGATATATTTGACATTCCAATAACCAATATGGAAATATAGCATTAAACACTAAAAGAACTATTATCCTAACAAAATGAAGATGCTGAGTCTTTTAATTTCATAGTCTGTTGACCACCATGAAGCATTTTTGTTTTGCTATAAGAGGGAAGGAAGTGTATTTTACTTGGCTAATGATTGGGCCAATGTACGCAAGGAATCAGCCAAACCAGCCACACTGCCGGGAGAATAAACAGAGTTCTTGAGTCTTTCAAAAATGCTGCGCATTTTAACAACTGATGAACGCAGTAAGCTGTATTCTGAGGCCCTTATGTCAGCAGAACTTTTTTGTGTTTGAGCTTCCTCCCTTGCCTCGTGCAAGCAATTCTCCAAATGAGCACAATTCATCTGTTGTGTAAGAGAGAAAAATGCATCAGAATAAAAGTAGAACTTACATTAGGAGTATAGGACTCCCTGTTAGGATAAGTATGACTTAACTTATTGACTAGGAATATATTATAATTTAACTGACGCTACAAGAATTCAACACAAGGATGATGTGTGAATCTTGTAGGCTATGGAAAGAGGAGAAAAATAAATAATTTCATTTTAAGCCTTTGACAGAATGACTTAAAACAATTTTTTGATGAAACTCGGGTGTAAGAATGCGCACAAATTGGGGAAGAGAATAGAAATGAATAATTTCCTTTTGTCCCTATAAAAGAATGCACTGGTTACTCACAGTCTCACAGAGAGGGAAAGGAAAAATGGCAGACCACAGAGAGATAGGGAAAAGAGACTAAATTAGGAAACAGAAAAGAAAGTACAGAAAGTTTAAGAAAATGAAGCAACTTCCTCTCAAGATGATATACATCTGAACACATTGTTTACCTGTGATTCATCAAGCAGGTTTTGACTTGCTTCCAAGTCCCTTCTAAGCATGGCAACCTCCTCCAGAACAGATTTAAGCTTCATTTTAGTTTCATTCAATTGATTTGACTTGTCTGCAAGTGCATTTTGTAGTTCCAACAAGTTATCAACATTTAGCTTAGAATGCAAGTGTGGAGGAACTGTTAAGTTACAAGGTACAAGATCCTGTGGTGAAGTCATGCTCGCAGCAGTAGAACTGTTTGTTAGTGACATATATAATTGTCCTACAATCGTAGTATTCCTACTCTTATAACCACCTTGAGCTTCTTCACGATGAGGCTCCACCATAGATGAATCAAGTTGTGGGTTCTGTAATCCAGAGGAATCCAACATGTTTTCATCCACCCCATCTAAAGGTTTGCTATTATGTGCTGAGAACCGACCAAGTTTTGCATCCAAGGAACTTGAGATGCACGAAACCTCATCCATGGACTCAGTAGTGGATATGCAAGGCATGTGAACTTCACCACTCAAATATTCCGATTTGCCATTGTCTTCCTTTCCAGACAGAAGGGCAGATTCAACTACATCATTTACACTCCAACTCTTCTGTTCCTGCACATACTGAGACAATTTCTCTTCCAATTCTTGAATGCGTTTCTCATATGAAACACACTGCATCTGCTTCATCTTAAGCATGAATTCAACATGTTTGATATATTCATCTTTCAATTGCGAGGCTTGATTTGTCTTCTCTGTGGCATTCTTCAGTACACTATCCAACCTATCATCATCCAGTGACTCATACTCTACCTCAGGGCAGAGAGCAGATTAAGGCTATTCTAGAAGCGAGCTCAGCTTTTAGTTTTGCATTCTCAACTTCCATCCTGCTAGTTCCAGCAATTTCAACCAACTCACTGTCATCAAGGAGCTCCTTAGAATCATCTCTCTCACAATAACTAGCAGCAATATCTACAGCCTCAGCTGAGTGAGAAAAGTCATTAGACAAAGCGGAAGAACCTTTAAAGCTTCCATACTTCTCCAGCTTAGAAGATATTCCTGCTAGAAACTCAGGAGCATACCGGTCCACATCTGATATGTCAATATTAAGCAAACCAATGTCAAATGGAGCTATATTGACGTCACATTGGTTTGGTGTGTCAAATAATCCCATAGATGCTAATACATCTCTAGGTATGTATGAACTGTGTGCTCTTAGAAATTCCTCCCGTCTCCTAACCTCAACCTCCCGATTTGTTGCAAGCCTTTCGTCTCACTACTTCAGCAAGGCAAGCTCTATATGCAGGACCAATACCACGGAACAACTTCAAGTCTACAAATAAATTATCCTGATGTGACATTGCCTCTTTGAAGACAGGAAACTGTCGTTTCTGATCTTTGATGAGATAAGAAACATAAGTTATATTTTGCATGTAATTGTGTACAAAAATGTTCATTTCATTCTTCCTCTCCTTGGAAAAGTCAAGTAACTTGGAAATAGCACGATCACAAGTCTGCATCCTAGGTAAGTGATTCTTGTCATGAACATCATACATAGGACCCAAAGCTGAAACTGCGTCATGAGGACGAAGTGAGGACGACAATTGGTAGGATAGACAATCATCGACCAATTTCTTTACAGTGTTAACATCCTTGCTGCAGAAATCCACCCAAAAAAAAGTCATCTATAAACTCTTGGTTTCATAGAAGATAGAAGTAGAATGGAATGAGAAACATAACTAAATAATTTGCAGGCAGTGAATTGCTTAAGCTTCAGCACAAGTGGACATTGCTTAGTTCCACTTCCAAAATTTAGTATAAAAAAGTTTCAACCACACAAAGTCACAAACTTCAAAATCCCCAGGGAATGGTGCTGAAGCTTTGCCAGAATATTTCATATTTATAATACATAAGGTCCAACTGACACAATTCACGAGAACCAGAATTTCAATATCAAACTGACAAAACAAGTACCACAGTCACAATACATGATGCCACTGCAAAGTCATAACACATTAACCTCATATAATTCAATGTAATATTCTACAAACTTTAAAGCTTTCTATAAACAGCTTCAACATATTGTCAACGTGCTGAACCTAAAGTATTGCAAAAAGCTAAGAAGGTGTAAGTAATCATCAGATGGTCTGTTAGGTCTTACACCTGAACATCCAACTATAACTCAGATGGTAAGGAAGCTCTTTCATGAAGATAGTCCAGTAGTTCATGCTTCAGTAAACAATTAGGCCTTAACTTTGAATTACTCTATCTTAGAATAATAATAGTTTCACCTACCCAATTAGTTAAGGAAAATAGGATGCCATATGTGTTCACAGATTTTTATGCATTAGACATGATACCTAATCTATCATCTGAACAAGCCCTTCGAACTTGCTCTTTTTTTTTTTTTTTCTATCTCTTAATATGTTTCCTTATCGTTTTTTCTATAAAGATCGTCATTGTAATCCAATTTTAAACATTTTTCTTCATCGAGTACTACTAAAGGATCCCCCCAACCCTTCTCTTAGTCATAACTTTCTCATTCTCTCACAATAATCTTACTTTTAAAATTACAGAGACAGAGGCTTCTTGCCATGAAATAGTTCCAATATAAAGGCCCCATAAGATATTTCCCATTCCAATAATAGAAATCCGTCTCTTGAGAAAAGAGTTTAAACATGCATGTCAACCAAAACAACTTTTCCAATGAAAATTGACCCCACAACTTCAGACTTAATTAGAAATAATGACATTTTAAGGAAAAAAAAAAAACACAGCCAAAATATAGGTATTAATTTATATATTGATGAAGAGCGACAACAATCATAAAAACTTGGAAAACAAAAACCAAAATTAACCTCAGAAATTGCAAGATACTCCTTTGTTCATTTATATATCTCTGATGTTCTTTGAATGTTTGTTCTAAATTCTTTATGGGCAGGGAAGCTTTAGTAGACAACAATTCCTCAACCCTATGCTTCACTTCGGCAAACGTCTGTTTGAACTGTGAAACCTTGTTCTCAAACTGCCTGTGGGAGCTGGAGCAATTCTCTACTGACTTCCGCAGATTCTCCTCCTTCACAAAATCCAGTAAGCATTTACAGTTAGGAGTCTGTAAAGCAGGATGAAGTTTGATGGATCTCAATTTTTCAACATCCCTTCCAAAGTTCACCAGAAGATCAGAATGTATCCTGTGTTGTTGCATATAACATTTCATGAAGTCCCCATAGTTTTGATTAATTACACGATAGTACTGATCCAAATTTCCCCTTGCAACCTCCACTGCTCTCTCTTGAACCATCTGTTCACTCAAAAGCCTCTCACAATGCTCATATTTCACTATTGTGCGACTGTGAATTGCATGCGCACATTGGTAATGATATCTGAATTGCCGCTCATACGAAGGTAAAGCATTCAAAGCAGGGTCTAAAGCATCATCCAAAGGGTGAGGTTCATGAGAGGAGGTTGGCGATGGAGGCCCGACAATATCAACGATATCAACTTGTTTTGGTGGTGGAGGTAATGAGCTGCTCTGAAGCCTTGTTTTATTGAAAATGAAAACCTCTTTGTCATCAGATGGAAGCTTATACACAGAAAGTGGCCGGTGTGACTCAAGCTTCATATCCAAACAGAGAACAAGTTGATCATTGAAATTAATCCCAGCAACAGATTCAACAAAACGCATGGTTGCCTCAACAAGAGTGGTTTCATCACAATCCAAATCAAAGGAGCTACCATTCTCAGCTATATATGTGTTGGAGATTATAGAGCGAGCGCAGCGGAAAAAGGTGAAATTTAAAATTTTTACAAAAATTATAATCTCCTCCACAGGATCCACTACATGTGTTTATACCACTGAGATGAGATGTTTACCTATATCAGAGAATGCTGAATGACTGCAATTTCCGAGAAGTCCACAGACTCGTGTCCTTCCTCTGCCGGTGATCCACACGAACAGTTTGGCAAATACCCAGGTGCTAGCCTTCGATTTCTTCTCCAAGAGATCACGGGAAACGATATACAATCTTGAATCTTCAAGAACACTTCTTGAAAACTCCAAGATTTGGTGGCGCAGAACCAAGAATCAAATTCTTGGCCACACAACTCTAGGGTTATGCGACTTACTCCTCTTTATCTCACACAACTCGCCTAAACCCTAAGTTTTAGGGTTTTCTCAAAACTCTCTTTTTCCCACTTGGAATAGGCGACTTGACCTCTCACTTTGGGCTAGGGTTTCTAGGCGACTTATGTGTGTATTTATAGAGTCTCATTCCTAACTCATGAAAATAGGGAATTACTAATCTTGATTATAAGATTACACTAATATTATAATTCAAAATTAAAAGGCAACTTAAATTTAAATTTCAAGATCAAATCTTGAAACCTAAATCTTGAATGCCCACCTCCCATTGGTTGGAATGAGTCAGGAGGATTTGAATTCTTAATTAAAATATTACACTAATATCTTAATTTAAATTCAAAATGCATTCTTGAAATTCAAAATGCAAGATCAAATCTTGCACTTGATCCACAAGAATGTGCCACCCCTTATTAGTTTTATAGGAATTTAATAAATAAGATAACAATCCTAACTCTTAGGAAGTTACAACCAACTTATTAATACCCTTAACAAATTGAATTAAAATATTACCCTAATATCTTAATTCAAATTTGAATCTTGAATTCAAATTTAAATCTTGAATTCAAATTAACAAAATCATATTTCATTAATTAATTCAAGAGTGAGGCGCCACCCTCCTCTTGTTATCTTTCAATATTAGAGAATTTAATAAATCAAAACCCCCTAACTCTTAGGAGACTTAGCCAATTCATTATTCCCTAATATTTTAAATAACAACTCAATTGTAAATAGATTAATCAAATTAACTATTTAACAATTAATATATTTAAACTTGTCCAACAAATCTAAATATTACGAATGTAGATTTTATTTAAGACAAGCTTCATGTCCTAAGACATTCAACCATGTCTTAAATTGTGTCACTAAAGTGACTCACGAATTAAACCCTAATTTGTGTCCCATTATAGTATCTTGATCCTGCTCATGTGTGACCCAGCAGGCCTCACGTGAAGTTGGCAGCAAACCATCTCTATGACTCACAAGTCGAGAGCGGACTCTAGCAAGCCATCACGACTGCCCAAAACAAGTGAGTTATTGTTTTAACATTTACGATTTAACCTAAGTACCACCTTATCATAATCCCTATTGTCACACGATATTTTGGTCATGGATAAGGCATGGGAAAAGTCATCCTTTAATCCAAACCATAACTTTCTCGATTCCTTGAGTTAGTCCCATTTCCTTGTGTGGCCACACATTCCTTGGACAGACTCATCGAGGGGCCCAGTTAAATATCTCTCAACTTAATGAGGGACAAAATTCCTTCTTGGTCAACCACATTCCTCAGCACGGCAAACAACTAAACCCGTACCTAGCCTGTATGGCTACCCTGTTACGGGCAACGTTGGACTAGGCCAAAGTTCAGCATCTACAACGCCGGAATAGTCAAGACCTCAGGTCTAAGGGCATCGTGACAGGTGTACAAGAGAAGCTAGCTCATGACTAAACCCACGCAGGACTCTCCGGGTCGGTCCAACAACTTGTAACCCATTACATAATTGCACCATGACTATCGAGAAGCATCACATGTGTGTATCTCTATACACTGAAGTCATGCTGGTCTTAGTTCATTCACGCTCCCATGTGAATAATCGACCAGGGACAATCTAGAATAATTATCACATAATTAATCAAGGATTGTTATCACTAGTAAACATGCTAATAATATGATAACGACATAATTTATCATCCATAAATCAGTCAAATAATATGTTCATACATATAAAATGATTAGCCCTTGGGCACAATCTCCATCGATATGAACTAGAAGTTTCCCCCTAGAACTCATCTTATACTGCTGATAAAATTATTCCACCACGCCCCCTTAAAACAAGACAAGATAAAATGGTTGAAATCAAATCGTTAAGCTATAGCTAAAATACCGTCCTGATTAATCACTCTAAGCTTTTATCAGATTCGATATACCGGAATGGACAAAGCTTCTAATTCTGCGCCTGATTATTATATCTTTATCAACAAAAACACAGGCTCAATGACATATCAAATATACATCAATAACCCAGCACCGAACACAGAACTATCAGTTCAACCTCCTAAATACCCAACGAAGATATTCTGGGAAAGAGTATATAACTTTAACGATCGATGCTTCCAAAACCCTAGATAAATCCAACCCCAAAAATAGGAACCGACAATGACGATGAAATTGAAACTCTGTTTGTCATCATGCGATGATCTGAATGCCAAATAAGAAACCCTGTCTCACAACCAAGCCAAGGTATTTAGAGAAAAAGAAAAAAAAAAACAAGTTTTTCCTCCATCAAACCCTGTTTCGTCACAGGAAATCACAATCCAACAAGAGAAAGCTCATAAGCACAAACACTACAAATCAAATTGTGGGTTTGTTAATCGAAGGACTAAAGCGAAACTCTTGAACTAAGAAGGGCAAAGATCATTAGAATTCATTACGTGAAGATACAAATTTTCCAGAATTTGGACTCAACGCAAGGTTGTCACGAAACTCCTGGGATAATTTCTTATAATCGCTTCAAACTACCGTTGTTTTGTTCCTTTCTTTTCTTGTTCCTATTCTCTTCTATTAAACCTTCTTCTTCTTCATCCAAAAAATTCGCTCTGTTATCAAAAAAGTCCATAGAGAACCTTCTGCGAGAAGTAAGCCCCAAGGAGCAGAACCTCCAGCTTGCTCTCTCTCTACAGAGTCTCCTCGCAATTCGGAAGAAACGGAAAAGCCACATTTTTCACCAATATCATATTATGGTTTGTTTGTTAGTCGTGGAATATGGTAGCTAGCTAAGGGCCTGTTTGCGAGCCTTCTAATCCTAATCTCATCTCATCTCAATATCATCTCATCTTAGAATTGGATGAAAAGTACTGGTTGGGTGTTTGGTGGAGCCTTCATCTCATCTCATCTCATTCACATCATCATCTCATCCACAACATCATCTCATTTTCTCTTACATTTACTAAACTATCCCTACTCATATACCTATAATTACCTATACTCTAATAAAAATATAAAAAAAAAACAATTAGGCAAAATAATAATTTTACATACCCTCATTTATTACACTTATAATTTTCTCTCTCTATCTATTATTTCTTATCAATTTTTTTTTTCTTTTTCACTTACACCTCTCTCTCTCTCTCCTTCACACACACATCTCTCTCTCAAATATATATATATAGAAATATATTGTTATTATATATATATAT